>SJYT01059070.1:130907-165887 GCA_006410635.1 Cephalophus harveyi
AAAAACACAAACATGTGGAGATTAAACAATACGTTTCTAAATAACAAACTGGTTACTGAAGAAATCAAAAGGCAAATCAAAAAAGTCCTAGAAACAAATGACAAGGAAAACACAACTCAAAATCTATGGGATGCAGCAAAAGCAGCTCTAAGAGGGACGTTTATAGCAATACAATCCTACCTCAAAAAACAAGAGAAAAATCACACAACCTAACTTTACACCTAAAACAACTGGAAAAATAAAAAAACCTGAAAATTAGCAGAAGGAAAGAAATCATAAAGATCAGAGCAGAAATCAATGAAAAAGAAATGAAAGAAACAATAGTAAAGATTAACAAAACTAAAAGATGGTTCTTTGAGAAGATAAACAAAACTGACAAACCTTTAGCCAGACTCATCAAGAAAAAAAGAGAAGAATCAAATCAACAAAATTAGAAATGAAAAAGAAGAGGTTACAACAGACAGTGCAGACATATAAAGGATTATAAGACTATTATGAACAACTATATGGCAATAAAATGGATAAACTGGAAGAAATGGACAGATTCTTAAAAAAGTTCAATCTTCCAAGACTGAACCAGGAAGAAATAGAAATTATGAAAAACCCAATTACAAGTACTGAAATCAAAACTGTGATCAAAAATCTCCCAAAAACAAAAGCCCAGGACCAGATGGCTTCACAGGTGAATTCTATCAAACACTTAGAGAAGAGCTAATGCCTATCCTTCTGAAACTCCTTCAAAAAATTGCAGAGGAAGAAACACTTCCAAACCCTTTCTATGAGGCCACCAACACCCTGATACCAAAACCAGACAAAGACAATACACAAAAAAGAAAGCTACAGGCCAACATCATTGATAAACATAGATGTTAAAATCCTCAACAAAATTCTAGCAAACAGATTTCAACAACACATTAGAAAGCTATCACACCATGATAAAGTTGAGTTTATTCCAGGGATGGAAGGATTCTTCAATGTAGGCAAATCAATCAATGTGATACACCATATAAACCAACTGAAAGATAAACATATGATAATTTCAATAGATGTGAAAAAAGCCTTTGACAAAATTCAGCATGCTTTTATGATCAAAACTCTTCAAAAAATGGGCACAAAAGGACCCTACCTCAACATAGTAAAGGCCATATATGATAAGCCCACAACAAACATTATTCGCAATGGTGAAAAACTGCAACCATTCCCCCTAAGATCAGGAACAAGACAAGGGTGTCCACTCTCAACCCTAGGATTCAACATAGCTTTGGAAGTCCTAGCTACAGAAATCAGAGAAGAAAAAGAAATAAAAGGAATCCAGATTGGAAAAGAAAAGCTCTCACTGTTTGCAGATGACAAGATAATGTACACAGAAAACCTTAAAGATACTATCAGAAAATTACTAGAGCTAATCAGTGAATTTAGCAAAGTCACAGGACAGAAAATCAATACACAGATATCACTTGCATTCCTACATACTAACAATGAAAAATCAGAAAGAGAAATTAAGGAATCAACCCCATTCATGACTGCAACAAAAAGAATAAAATATTTAGGAATACGACTACCTAAGGAGACAAAAAACTGCATACAGAAAACTATAAGACACTGATGAAAGAAATCAAAGATGACATTAACAAATGGAGAGATATTCCATGTTACTGTGGTGGAAGAATCAACATTGTGAAAATGACTATACTACCAAACACAATCTACAGATTCAATGTGATCCCTATCAAATTACCAATGGCATTTTTCCTAGAACTAGAACAAAAAAAAATCTCGCAATTCATATGGAAATGCAAAAGACCCTGAAGAGCCAAAGCAGTCTTGAGAAAGAAGAACGGAGCTGAAGGAATCAACCTTCCTGACTTCAGACTATACTACAAAGCTAGAGTCATCAAAACAGTATGACACTGGCACAAAAACAGAAATATAGAACAAGATAGAAAGCCCAGAAATAAACCCACATATCTATGGGTACCTTATTTTTGACAAAGGAGTCAAGAATATACACAGGGGAAAGATGGCCTCTTCAATAATTGGTTCTGGGAAAACTGGACAGCTGCATGTAAAAAAATGAAATTAGAACACTTTCCTAATACCGTACACAAAGATAAACTCAAAATGGATTAAAGACCTAAATGTAAGACCAGAAACTATAGAACTCTTAGAGGAAAACATAGCCACAACACTTGATGACATAAATCAAAGCAAGACCCTATATAAGCCCTGTCCTAGAGAAATAAAAGCAAAAATAAACAAGTGGGACCTGATTAAACTCAAAAGCTTTTGCACAGCAAAGGAAACTATAAACAAGGTGAAAAGACAACCCTCAGAATGGGAGAAAATAACAGCAAATGAAACAATAGACAAAGGATTAATTTCCAAAATATAGAAACAGCTCGTATAACTCAAGGCCAGAAAAAAAACCAACTCAATCAAAAAGCTGGAGAAAATACCTAAACAGAAATTTCTCCAAAGAAGACATACAGATGGCTAATAAACACATGAAAAGATGCTCAACACTGCTCATCATTAGACAAGTGCAAATCAAAACTACAATGAGGTATCACCTCACACTGGTCAGAAAGGCCATCATCAGCTAGAGAAGGTGTGGAGAAAAGGGAATGCTCTTGTGCTGTTGGAAGGAATGTAAATTGATACAGCCACTATGGAAGATGGTATGGAGATTCCTTAAAAAAACTAGAATAAAACCACTGTATGACTCAGCAATCCCACTCCTGGGCATATACCCAAGGAAACCAAAACTGATAAAGACACATGTACCCTCATGTTCATTGCAGCACTATTTACAACAGCTAGAGCATGGAAGCAACCTAGATGTCCATTGACAGATGAATGGATAAAGAAGTTATGTACATATACACAATGGAATATTACTCAGCCATAAAAAGGAACACATTTGAGTCAGTATTAATGAGGTGGATGAACCTATAGCCTATTATACAGAGTGAAGTCAGAAAGAGAAACATAAATACCATATACTAACGCAAATATAAGGAATTCAAAAAGATTGTACCAAAGAATTTATTTGCAGGGCAGCAGTGAAGAAACAGACATACAAGAACAGACTTAGGGACACAGAAAGAGGGCAGGAGAGGGTGAGATGACATGGAAACTTACATTACCATATGTAAAATAGATAGCCAATGGGAATTTGCTGTATGTCTCAGGTAACTCAAACAAGAGCTCTACACCAACCTAGGGGGTAGGGTGGAGAGGGAGATGGGAGAGAGATTCAAGGGGGAGGGGACATATGTATACCTATGGCTGATTCATGCTGATGTTTGACAGAAAATAGCAAGATTCTATAAAGCAATTATCCTTCAATTAAAAAATAAAGAATTCAAACTAAAAAAATGATAAAAAAAAAAGTTCATGCATTACAGCTTATTCTTCTGTTTACATGAAAGACAATCAGGATCTATGTAGTCATTTATATCCAATATAGTAACTTGTTGATAACTGGAAGAAGCACCCTGGGGGATAGGATGGGGAACAAGAGATGATTAAGTAGATCTGATCACTAGAGGCACCTATTCACAATATGAATAATGAATAAGATAATGAATAAGTTAAAAAAAAAAAACTGTAAAAAAACAATCAGGTAAGTTCTCAAGTGTTTAGGTAAACAAGCTTCAACAGGACTGTTATCACTTCCTTGTGATATACAACCAAATTCTGCAATCATAAAGGTGATTCTGAGTAATCAAGAAAAGATTAAGTTATGCCCAATATATGCTATTGCAAATTCCATGGTCTTGAATCCTTCTGGGATAAGTGGTTAAAATAAAAAGATTTGGGGCTTAAAGAACAATAAGCTTAATAATCTTGAAAAACAGTTTATGCCTTGAGGGCTCCGGATAGCTAGGGCTTTGCTTTTGCATTAATCTACAGTTTGGGTTCAAATTCAGTGTTAAAGTAATGTTCACATTACCTGCTGGTTTGTTTCTTCACTTTTCTGAATACCACTCTCTTCCAGGGTGTAGTCATAATTAAACAGATAACCAAGCAGATGCCACAAAATTCCAGCTTGTAATAGGTGTGTCTGTAGCCAGAAATCCACAGCAAAAGAGCTGACACATTCTACCCCAAGGGCAGCCACTCTTGGAATACTCTGAGAATAA
Organism: Cephalophus harveyi; assembly: GCA_006410635.1. Lineage (NCBI taxonomy): Eukaryota > Metazoa > Chordata > Mammalia > Artiodactyla > Bovidae > Cephalophus > Cephalophus harveyi. The sequence continues at coordinate 135,053 of SJYT01059070.1, forward strand.
AAATAATGGAATTAAAACAAAATAATGGGTTTTAAAAAAAGCTCCCAAGAGAAACAGACTGTGAATGTATGAGAAGCTACTTAACTAACTTATTGTATGTGTGTTTACCTCCTCTTATATTTTCTATTCTGGTTTATATCTGAGTCCTGTATCATTTAAAGCCTAAAATTAAAGTAACCATATGACAAAACACAGAATTACTATTTTAAAAAATTAATTTGAAAACTGAAGCATGGTTGTTTACAATATTGTGTTAGTTTCAGGTATACAACACAGAGATTCATTTTTTTTTTGGAGATTATATTCCATTATAGATTAATACAAGATATTGGGTATAAGTCTTTGTGTTATAATTAGATAATCCTTCCTATCTATTTTATGAATGAAAGTGAAAGTCACTCAGTCATGTCTGACTCTTTGTGACCCCATGGACTATATAGTCCATGGAATTCTCCAGGCCAGAATATTGGAGTGGGTAGTGTTTCCCTTCTCCAGGGGATCTTCCCAATCCAGGGATAGAACCCAGGTCTCTTACATTGTAGGCGGGTTCTTTACCAGCTGAGCCATAAGGGAAGCCCAAGAATACTGGCGTAGGTAGCCTAACCCTTCACTAGTGGATCTTCCCGATCTAGGAATCAAACCAGGGTCTCCTGCACTGTAGGCAGATTCTTTACCAACTAAGCTACCAGGGAAGCCCATTTTATATATAGCAGTTTGTATTTGTTAATACCATTTTCCTCATTTGTCCCTCGTCGCCTCCCTCTTCCTTTTCTTTTTGGTAACCATAAGTTTGTTTTCTATGTCTGTGAGACTGTTTCTATTTTGTATATATGTTCATTTGTATTATTTTTTAGATTACACATGTAAGTGATATCATACAGTGCTTGTCTTTGTCTGACTTGTTACACTAAGCATAATATTCTCAGGTCATTCACACTGCTGCAAATGGCAATATTTCCTTCTTTTTTTTATGGCTCAATAACATCCCATTGTGTGTGTGTGTATTTGTGTGTGTATATACAGTATGTGTGTGTGTATACACACCAACTTAAGCCAACCATTTGTTGATGAACACCTGGGTTGTTTTCATGCCTTGGCTATTATGAATAGTGCTATGAACACTGGGTATACATACATACATTTTCAAATAATGTGTTCAGTTTTCCAGATATGTACCTAGGAGTGGAACTGCTGGATCATATGGTAGCTCTGGGGCTTACCTGGTGGTTCAGGCGGTAAAGAATCTGCCTGCAATGCAGGAGACCCAGGTTCGATCCCTGGGTTGAAAAGATCCCATGGAGCAGGGAATGGTTACCCACTTCAGTATTCTTTCTCTATTTTTAGTTTTTTTAGGGAACCTCCAGAGAAGGCAATGGCACCCCACTCCAGTACTCTTGCCTGGAAAATCCCATGGATGGAGGAGCCTAGTGGGCTGCAGTCCATGGGGTCATGAAGAGTTGGACGTGACTGAGCGACTTCACTTTCACTTTTCACTTTCCTGCATTGGAGAAGGAAATGGCAACCCACTCCAGTGTTCTTGCCAAGAATCCCAGGAATGGCCTGGTGGGCTGCCGTCTATGGGGTCGGTCGGACACAAGTGAAGCGACTTAGCAGCAGCAGCATCAGGGAACCTCCATGCTGTTTTCCATCGCGGCTGTACTACACCAAATTACATTCCCAAAAACAGTATACAAGGGATCTCTTTCTCCACATCCTCTCCAGCATTTATTATTTGTAGACTTTTTGGTGATAGACATTCTGACCAAAGTGAGGTGATACCTCAATGTGGATTTGATTTGTACCAGAATTACTATCTTTAGCCAATTAGTGTTAAAGACTTGAGAATACTGTTTTGTTTCACTTTTTGTATTTTTAAAAACAGTGGTAAGGCATTAGCAGCAATACATGTGCCAGTGATCTTAAGTGTATCAATGAAGCCTTTAGTGTAGGTGTACAGATTTACTTCTTTATACCAGAATTTCTTTCTTATTAGACACATCTAAGTATGTCAAGTAAATATAGCTGGGGATGTGTTTTCATCAGATTCCTTATTTATAGGTACCTTAGCCCAGGATCAGCAACCTAATCCTACTCTATTCCAACACAACTGTCACTCTGCTCAGTTACCAGAGAATCTCTTTCCTTTCCAGTCACTTATCACATCACCCGTAGTCAACTTCCCTCAGCAGTGTTGGACTGGGAAGAAACAACAAGCTCTCAGATTCCTATGGCCTTTTCACCATGCAGAGACCTGACTCTTGGATCAGAGGTTAAAGCGTCTGCCTACAACGTGGGAGACTCGGGTTCGATCCCTGGGTTGGGAACATCCCCTGGAGAAGAAAATGGCAACCCACTCCAGTATTCTTGCCTGGAGACCATGGAGAGAGGAGCCTGGTACGCTACAGTCCACGGGGTCGCAAACAGTTGGACACAACTGAGTGACTTCACTTTCACTTTCCTTCACTTTACTTTCACTAGACTGATAGTTTAGTCTTCTCCCTTGCTTCCCTGCCTCTGTTCAAATGTTCCGAGGAAACCAACTTACATCTAGATATGTCGCTCTTATCTATTCTTTGTGGGCCAGCCCAGGAACAAAGTCATCATTTATGGCAAGGATTCAGTGAAAAATGTTTTCAGAGATCCATGTCATTTACTTGAAAATAATTTTAGGAAAACAACTTATTTATAAATTGAGGACTGGCTACTTGACGAGAAAACTCATTGCTGACTGAATCCAGAAAGCAGTAACGGTAACATCTACCTTGCCGAAATAGAGCACCCGACAGAGATCCCTGATGATGCCAGGCATTTCTGTAATCTTCTCTCGGCATTCTTCAAACTGAGCAGCGACACTATAGCATCTGCTTATGTGTCCACACACCTGCAGATAACACAACAGAGTAAAAAAAGGTCACCTGTGCATTCCTGTTTAAGACAGTGGAAACCAAATCAGCAGAGATTCGTAATAATGTTTGATGATATATATGACGCTCCAAAATGAAACAGAACATTTCTACTGAATTATCAGTATTTCTGGTTAAGATACCCTATAGATACAAGGTTGGCAAACCATGGCCACTATATAGCCACAGGCCAAGTCAACCATGATCTGTCTTTGTATGTCCAGGAAGCCTTAGCTTTTACATTTGCAAAGAGTTGTAAAAGTCACAAATAAAAAACATGCAATAGGATTTCCCTGCTGGTAGTGGACAAGAATCTATCTGCCAATGCAGGGAACACAGGTTTGATCTCTGGTCCAGAAAGAGTCCACATGCTGTGGGGCAATAAAGTCCATGTGCCACAACTACAAAGCCTGTGCTCTAGAGCCCTCCAGCAGCAACTACTAAAGCCCGTTCACCCTAGCACTGGTGCTCAGCGACAAGAGAAGTCACTGCAATTAGAAACCTGGGCACCATGATAAAGAGAAGCCCCTACTCTCCACAAGGAGAAAGCCCATGCTCTGCAACAAAGACCCAGTCCAACCAAAAATAAACAAATAATTTTAAAAATATGCAACAGACTACATGTAACCTGAATGTCTCAAATAATCACCCTCTAGCCCTTTATAAAAAAAGTTTGCCAACTTCTGGATTAAAGTATTTTTGCCCTGAATTCTAATAATGTACTATACTTATTAATAAAAATAAAGATGAAACTCAAAAGCCTGTACCAAATTGTTTTCTATTCTAAATTCTGCTGGCATACACAGAAGATTAAAAAGATGCATTTTACAATGATCTTAATGTTGCTGATGGATCTTCTACCAAATAATTCAACAGAAAAGAAGAAAACAAAAACTCTAGGTATGGGAGTGGGAAGTAAAGAAGGAATTAAGGAAGGGGATGGAAGATAAGTGAAACAAAAATGGAAAAATTGCAGATGTTTGAAACTGGGTAAAGGGGATATGGGATTCATTATATCACTCTCTATTATAAGGAAAAAAAATTAAGCCAACAGATTACATATGATTTACCACAGTGCTTATTAAAGTGTGATACACAGAATAACAACATCAGTATCATCTGGGAATTTTGTTAGAAAAGCATATTCTCAGGCCCCTACCCTAGCTTTTCTGAATCAGAAACTTTGGGCAGAGGACCTGGGAGGCAGACCTCAGCAATCCAGGTTTTAATGAGCCCTCAAAGTGATTCTAAAACAGACCTAACACCTGAACTCCTAGTCTAGCATATCTTTCTTGGAACAGTGTGTTTCAGCCTTACCTGTACTGCCATGTCACTTGGTTTACTAGAACGATTCAAGACAGCCACACAGCGACTAAACGCCTCTTGTAACACCTGCAGAGAAAGAAGCCTGCAGTTAACTCTCGGAGTTTGAAAAGCCTCCTCTGCTAGGAATAAAACATTAGTTAACCTTCTAGTATTAGAAACTGGCAAATAAGTGTTGGCTCAATTAACATTTGATAAATAAACAAGTAAACAAAGAACCTTGCAGCTTTTGAAAGCATCCTACTACACTATTTTGCAAGTAATATTAAGTTCACCAAAAAAAACAAAAGTTCACCAATTTTGAATCTAATGTTCTCCAATTCATGTTATGCAATAAGGCTCCATTTCTTTCAATTTTGATATTAGAATATAAAGAACATGGTAATCTGTTGCAATAAATTAAAACTGTATCAACTGTACTTGTACTTGGTGAATTCTTTATTGCTAAGCGACAGTTTGCCTAAACTAGCTTTAAGACAAGGACAAAGATCATTCCATATTACCTCAATTCCATTCTCCCGTCTAAGCTCTTCGGCATTAAGGGCTGAGCAGTTAACTGTATGGAAAGCCAGCTCTGCAGCAGCAGGCAACAATGGTGATTCTTTTGAGAAAAGGAGGTCATCTGAAGTTTCCATTGTTATAGTCCTAATTAGCATGGGGTATCCTGCATATTTATAAGGCTGTAAATCTGAAATAATCATGGTTTTAAGTTAATTTTTAATTACATTGTCAAAAAAAAAGATTAAAACAGTCAAAATCTTAAATGTTTCCTAATTCTAGTTTATATAAAGAAATTAAACTGAGTACAAATCCCTTGGATCTTTTCTACTAGCAAACTTGTTTGGCTGACCCCTCTAAAATGTTTCTACCAGAAAAAGAGTATTTCCTGGTACAAACTTTGTCTATAGTGGTTTTGATCCTTCGCAGAGTATCTACTTTCTGTACGGTCCATGTGATCTTTATAACTTTTACCTTTTGAGAATGACCAATAAATCTACTTTAAATTAACCCATTTTTAAGACAGTTTAAATAAAACAAGCCCCTTGGAACTGGTTCTGGTAGTCCTAACACATACATACATAACAAAAAGAGTGAATGAATTAATGTTAAGTTCTATTAGATGAGGACCCCCTACCCCAGAACTTACTGAGTATAAACTCCCTTTGTGAAAAGTAGAAGACAGCATGAAAAAAAATTCTCACCTTGATAATACATAAAATAAGCTACAGTTGCACTACGGTGGCTAAAACAGAGTTATCAGCCAAAAAACAAACCAATGGTTTGAAAAAGACTTCTTTAAATTCATTCTCATTAGTGAAAAATGTCCCTTGGACTGCAAGGAGATCCAACCAGTCCATTCTGAAGGAGATCAACCCTGGGATTTCTTTGGAAGGAATGATGCTCAAGCTGAAACTCCTGTACTTTGGCCACCTCATGCGAAGAGTTGACTCATTGGAAAAGACTCTGATGCTGGGAGGGATTGAGGGCAGGAGGAGAAGGGGACGACCGAGGATGAGATGGCTGGATGGCATCACGGACTCAATGGACGTGAGTCTGAGTGAACTCCAAGAGATGATAATGAACAGGGAGGCCTGGCGTGCTGCGATTCATGGGGTTGCAAAGAGTCGGACATGACTGAGCGACTGAACTGAACTGAAGTGATAAATATCATGTAACTAAATGTTTTACAAATGCTTTCTGTTGAGTTTATATGCAAAACTGAATCAATTAATCATTGCTCTAATGTCCAAGCTGCTCAATCCTCCAATAAACTAGAATCCTACTTATCTTAAATTACCCAACACTCCTGTTTATCTCAGATCTCTCATTATTCTCTCTTTTCTCCCATCACCCTACAGAGCAAATAGGTTTCCCATTTTGTGTGTAAGCCAAGTTTAGTTCCAAGCCAATGGACACCTGTTATACTGAACCTAAATCCAACCTCCCCAACAAAGTCTAAAAAATTTTCAATGTGCTCCGAGCTTTCTGGCTGCTACTGTTAGGCTACCACAAATCACCGTGAAAACAACATCGGAAATTCCCAAAAACCCGTACCCTAAAATCACACCTATTTCATTTATAAAATTTTCAAAGTGTTCCACAAGATCAGAGGATTTTGAGAGCTACCACAGAAAATGAAGTGTGAGCGGATATATATGATCATTTGAAAAGTTTGTCTTGCCTTTTTTAAAGATTTATTTATTTAATTTTTTGGCTGTGGTGGATCTTCATTGTTGCACACGGGCTTTCTCCAGCTGCAAAAAGCAGTGTGCAGTTTCTCACTGTGGTAGCTTCTCCTGTTCAGAAGCATGGCTCTAGGTTCAAGGACTTCAGTAGTTGCAGCTTGCAGGCTCTAGACCATGGGCTCAGCAGTTGTGGCACATAGGCTCAGTTGCTCCAAGGCATGTGAAACATTCCCAGGCCAAGGATCGGAAGGCGGATTCTTAACCACTGGACCACCGAGGAAGCTCTGTTGCTTTTTAAAAAACAGAGCACCTGGATGCTTTCAGCCTTTAGATGTTTATGGATAGGTGTAGTCTTACAAAAGGCATGATCCTTAAATTCCAGGTCCATTTTAGATCTCATTTAATATGTTTATTACTAAATGGCTAAAGACAAAACTAACCAAGTACCTCTACAGAACAGGAATGCCCTTTAAGAAGGAACAATGAAATCTTATTGAGAATGTAAACTATTGAAAAACATAGGCAAGAACTGTAAGGTATAAAACAAACATTTTGGGTCTAACTACAGAAAACTACTCTTTTACTGTACTTAAAATGAAATTCCAAGAGTCTTCTGCATAAATAATTAGAAATACGTAAGAGGAAGGTTCAAGAGGGAGGGGACATATGTATACTTATGGGTGATTCACAGTGTTGTACAGCAGAATCAACACAACATTGTAAAGCAATTATTCTCCAAATAAAAATAAGTTTAAAAATATAATAATTAAAAAAATATTAACCCTCCCCAAAAGAAATAAGTGGCAGAAACAAGGAACATGGTAGAATTAGCTGGAGGAAAAATCATAACACATGTTTTACCTTCTTTATGACGGTTGAAGAGAATGCTCTGAGTTTTGAGAATTAAAATTATATTCTCTGGATCTGGTCCATCCATAATTTTTGCTGATTTGGTACATAAAAATTCATAGGCTTTATTTACCTTTTCAAACATATCCTGTATGTAACCAAAGACAATCAACCTTTAATTCAGAACATCTAAAATCACAACTTAGAACACAGCTAGTTTGTGTTTTATGGAAGAGGCTGGTAGGCTGCAGTCCATGGGGTCGCTGAGGGTTGGACATGACTGAGAGACTTCACTTTCCCTTTTCACTTTCATGCACTGGAGAAGGAAATGGCAACCCACTCCAGTGTTCTTGCCTGGAGAATCCCAGGGACAGGAGAGCCTGGTGGGCTGCTGTCTCTGGGGTCGCACAGAGTCAGACACGACTGAAGTGACTTAGCAGTAGCAGTTTGTATTTTACTAATAACTTTAGTTACTATTTTGTTCTGTTTTTTATATTAAGGAATTCATTCCAACTGTAATTTAGGTGGCATACTTTTCAGATGAAACAACTTTTTTTTCCCCAAAAAAAGGTATTCAATGATCTCAATACCATTTACTGAAATTTTTTTCTTCACTGGCTTATACCATATATGTTATATTAAATTCATACACACCAGATATAGTTTCTGAATTATTGTAAAAATGATTATTATAAGAGATACTATTTTTTGAGCACTATGGCAGGCACTTTGCTAAATGCTTTACATACACTATTTCACATAATTCTCAAAACACTATAAGGTGTGTACCGTTAATAACTTCATTTTTAAGAAGATGTTACATAACTTGCCTAAGGTCACAAAGCCCACTGCTGACAGAGCTAAGACTCCTACATCCATGCTCTTAATTACTATTCTATAATGTTCCTTGATCTATATGTTGATCTTTGTGCCAGTAGAATACTGTATTACTATTGTAGTTTTACAGAGTACTTAGTATCTGGTAGTTTAAGTCTAGAAATTTAATACTGATTTCAAAATTTCTTCCTATATTGACTGTTTTCTTTCCTAGATTAATCTGAACTGCTTTAAATTTCTCAAAAAATGTCCCAGGTTTTTTGATTAAAACTACCTTAAGTACATAAAAGTGATGTTTTTTCCAATGCTATCTTCCTACTCAGGAATATTGCCTATTTCTAATAAAAAACACTAGCCTTGAATCAGGGGGAAACTACCTGAAGTTTCTAGCAACAGACTATGAGCACTAGTTTTAGTGGTCCTTATGTGTTTTTACGAGTGTCCACCAGCATTATAGTAGGAAGCTGCAAAAGACAAGATCAGGGAATGCTGGCAGCAGATGACTTTAACTCTGAACCAAATTTTCTGTTTTTTCATTAACAGTCATAAGAAGTTGGATGTCATTAGAAAGAAATAAATTACCCAAAGCAATCTGAGTGGCAATGGATCACCGACAAATGAATTAAGTTCATCCATCTCTTGGATGTCTTCAGTTACTCATGTGACAGCTCATTAGAGTTAATTTTCAAACAAACATGGGTAAGAAAAGAGAATAAAAACCTTAAGTTACTAGTCGTGCTTCCCCAGTGGCTCAGCTGATAAAGAACCAACCTGCCAATGCAGGAGACGCCAAGAAATGTGGGTTTGATCCCTAGTTCAGGAAGACCCACTGGAGAAGGAAATGGCACCCTGCTAGAGTATTACTTATTCTTGCCTGGAAAATACCATGGACAGAGGAGCCTGGTGGGCTACAGTCCATGGGATCACAGTCAGACACGACTGAGCACACTCACACTAGTCAAAGAGGAGTCCTTTTGATAAAATGAGAGATGACCATTTATGCAAAAAACGAGCACGTCGATCAGAAGTTAATTTAACATATACTAGACATATATTATGAGGCAGACACTGGTGCATAAGTATATCTTTTCTCTACCTGAAACAGCAGTAGAACAAAAGCAAGTCAACCCCAGTTCCAAAGGCAGTACATACCCTCCCTTCTGGATTCTTATCAGGATGATATTTCTGTGCAAGTCTGAAGTAAGCTTTTCTAATTTTGCTCTCATCATGCCTGCAAAATAGGAAAATTGTTTCATGAACTGAATAATGTGCAAGAAAAATATTTATACAATCATCTAAAATGATTAAGAACCTTACTTTTATTGTGTATGATCATATATTAGGCACCTAATTAAATCAGTAAGACTTAAGTAAGGTTATTCTTTTTTAAAAAATATCTTTTAAATTTATCTATTTTAATTGAAGGATAATTCGTTTACAATATTGTGATGGCATCTGTCATAAATCAGTATGAATCAGCTATTGGCATACATGTGTCCCCTCCATCCTGAACCTCCCTCACAATTCTTCCTCACCCTATCCCCCCAGGTCTACACAGAGCACCAGCTTTGGGTGCCCTGCTTCATGCATCAAACTCACTGGTTCTCTATTTTACATATGGTAATGTATATGTTTCAATGCTATTCTCTCAAATTATCCCACCTTCTTCTGCTGAGTCCAAAAGTCTGTTCTTTACATCTGTGTAGCCTTTGCTGCCCTATATGTAGGATCATCGATAAAGATTATTCTTATGTATTAACTTTACCCTTAAAAAAAAAATTGCCTATACAAGGTTACCATATTCACCTCAAATTACAAAACCATATTTGGGGTTCAAATAACTAAGAATTATTTTTAAACCAACTTTTCAAAATGTCACTTCAAACTATAATTCTAAGTTATTTTAACTTTCAGTTCAGTTCAGTCACTCAGCCGTGTCCGACTCTGCATTCCCATGGACTGCAGCACACCAGGCTTCCCTGTCCATCACCAACTCCCAGAGCTTGCTCAAACTCATGTCCATTAAGTCCTTGATGCCACCCAACCATCTCATCCTCTGTTGTCCCCTTTTCCTCCTGCCTTATCTTTCCCAACATCAGGGTCTTTTCTAATCAATCAGTTCTTCGTATCAGGTGGCCAAAGTATTGGAGCTTCAGCATCAGTCCTTGAAAAGAATATTCAGGACTGATTTCCTTTAGGATGGACTGGTTGGATCTCCTTGCTGTCCAAGGGACTCCCAAGAGTCTTCTCCAACAAGACAGTTCGAAAGCATCTGTACTTTCGACACTCACCTTTCTTTATGGTCCAACTCTCACGTCTATACACGACTACTGGAAAAACCATAGCTTCAACTATCAAGACCTTTGTCGGTAAAATTTTAACTTTCAGCCTATACTTAAATTTTTTTTTTTTTTCCCTATCATATGTATTCTACTATAAAACTTCACTGATTAATTAATAAATCTGCATTTTTTCCTACACATCATTTACTATCCTAGACACACTGCTATCAAATGTCTTCCTCAGGTATAAGACAAATTCCAAGAAGAGGGGAAAGATGATACTGAAAATGACTCACGGTCCTTGTCCTTGAGGGAGATTAAGGAGTTCATAAGCATCATCTATTGACATTGTAGGTGGCTTCTTTTCTACTTCCTTCTTCCAGGCATCAAGGGTATCTTTTAGACATTTACTATCCTAAACACACTGCTATCAAATGTCTTCCTCAGGTATAAGACAAATTGCAAGAAGAGGGGAAAGATGATACTGAAAATGACTCACGGTCCTTGTCCTTGAGGGAGATTAAGCAGTTCATAAGCATCATCTATTGACATTGTAGGTGGCTTCTTTTCTACTTCCTTCTTCCAGGCATCAAGGGTATCTTTTAGAAGCTTGACCTTAAAGACAGAATCAAAATTTATGTTTAGCAGCAGCAGCAGCAAAGTAAAACTATTTCAGAATATAATTTGTAAGTTATGAAACTGTTGTGTTATATTTACTTAAATTGACATTTTAGGCTAAACAACGAACAGCTTTCTAAATACAAATAACCAAAATTTCCTTCTAGTATTGTTAAATGTTAGGTAGCAAAGTATTTGTTACGGGGCGATTATTTTTTTAAAGTAGTATCTTAATTCTCTGCCAATTTTTGCCTCTCCTTTTAATTGTTAGAAAAAACAGAAAGTATGGAAAACGTAGGAATTAGTAATGAACTGGCAAAAATAGGAGTGTCCCAGGAATTAATGCTATGTTTTTTATGTGAACTCTCAGTTAATCTTACCAACCACCACAGGAATAGCTGCTATTAGTAGTAATAGCACTATTATCATACCTGAGGTTTAGAGAAGCTAAGCAATACACTCAATAATATGTTGTTGTTGTTGTTTAGTTGCTAAGTCATGTCTAACTTTCTACAACCCCATGGATTGTAGCCCATCAGGTTCCTCTGTCCACGGGATTTCCCAGGCACAAATACTGGAGTGGATTGCCATTTCCTTCTTTAAAGGATTTTCCCAACCCAGGGATCAAACCCATGTCTCCTGTACTGCAGGCAGATTCTTCACCTCTGAGTCACCTAGTAAGTAAGTGAAGTCACTCAATCGTGTCCGACTCTGCGACCCCATGGACTGTAGCCTACCAGGTTCCTCTGTCCATGGGATTTTCCACACAATAGTACTGAAGTGGATTGTCATTTCCTTCTCCAGAGGATCTTCCCGACCCAGGTATCGAACCAGGGTCTCCCACATTGTAGACAGATGCTTTACCGTCTGAGCCACCAGGGAAGCCCATAAATAGGTGACCCACAAAGAGCTTGTCCAGGATTAGAAACCGGAACCTTACACACCCAAACAGATAATCATACCCGAGACTGATGAGCTATTAATCACCAAACAAACTCAACCCCAGACTGCCTAACTTTAGCATCTGTGAGCTTAATCAATCTCTTATAAAGACAAGCTTCCACCAAGCTATTATAATATGTAATTATATTATATAATTATATAATCTCTTAATAGATTAAGAAGATTAAGAGATTAAGGAGAGGTGGCAAGAATACACAGAACTATGCAAAAAAAAAGGTCTTAATGACCGAGATAAGTATGATGGTGTGGTCACTCACCTAGAGCCAGGCATCCTGGACATGAAGTCAGGTTGGCCTCAGGAAACACTAGTATGAACAAAGCTAGTGGAAGTGATGGAATTCCAGCTGAGCTATTTTAAATCCTAAAAGATGGTGCTGTTAACGTGCTGCATTCAGTATGTCAGCAAACTTGGAAAACTAAGCGTGGTCACAGGACTGGAAAAAGGTCAGTTTTCATTCCAATCCCAAAGAAGGGCAATGCCAAAGAATGTTCAAACTACCATACAACTGCACTCATTTCACCTGCTAAGAAGGCTATGCTCAAAATTCTTCAAGTTAGGCTTCAGGCAGTATGTGAACTGAGACTTTCCAAATATACAAGCTGGGTTTAGGAAAGGCAGAGGAATTTGTTGGATCATGGAGAAACCAAGGGAGTTCCAGAAAAACACCTACTTATGCTTCATTGACTACACTAGAGCCTCTAATTATGTAGATCACAACAAACTGTGGAAAATTCTTAAGAGATGGGAAACACTAGTATGAACAAAGCTAGTGGAAGTGATGGAATTCCAGCTGAGCTATTTTAAATCCTAAAAGATGGTGCTGTTAAAGTGCTGCATTCAGTATGTCAGCAAACTTGGAAAACTAAGCGTGGCCACAGGACTGGAAAAAGGTCAGTTTTCATTCCAATCCCAAAGAAGGGCAATGCCAAAGAATGTTCAAATTACCATACAACTGCACTCATTTCACCTGCTAAGAAGGCTATGCTCAAAATTCTTCAAGTTAGGCTTCAGGCAGTATGTGAACTGAGACTTTCCAAATATACAAGCTGGGTTTAGGAAAGGCAGAGGAATTTGTTGGATCATGGAGAAACCAAGGGAGTTCCAGAAAAACACCTACTTATGCTTCATTGACTACACTAGAGCCTCTAATTATGTGGATCACAACAAACTGTGGAAAATTCTTAAGAGATGGGACTACCAGACAACCTTGTCTCCTGAGAAAACTGTATGTGGTAGAGAAGCAACAATTAGAACTGGACATGGAACAACAGACTGGTTTAAAATTGGCAAAGGAGTACGTCAAGGCTGTGTACTGTCATCCTGCTTACTTGACTTCTATGCAGTGTACATCATGCAAAATGCCAGGCTGGATGAAGCACAAGCTGCAATCAAGACTGCTGGGAGAAGTACCAATAACCTCAAATATGCAGATAATACCATTCTAAAGGCAGAAAACGAAAGGAACTAAAGAGCCTCCTGATGAGGGTGAAAGGGGAGAGTGAAAAGCTAGTTTGAAACTCAACACTCAAAAAACGAAGATCATGGCATCCAGACCCAACACTTCATGGCAAACAGAAGGGGAAAAAGTGAAAGCAGTGACAGATTTTATTTTCCTGGGCTCCAAAATCACTGTGGACAGTGACCACAGGCATGAGATTAAAAGATGCTTGCTCCTTGGAAGGAAAGCTATGACACATCTAGACAGCATATTTAAAAGCAGAAACATCACGTAGCTGACAAAGGTCTGGACAGTCAAAAATATGGTTTTCCCAAGTTATGTACGATGTGAGAACTGGACCATAAAGAAGGCTGAGCGCCAAAGAACTGATCCTTCTGAATTGTGGTGTTGGAGAAGACTCTTGAGAGCCCTTTGGAGAGCAAGGAGATCAAGACAGTCAATCCTAAAGGAAATCAACCTTAAATATTCATTGGAAGGACTGATGCTGAAGCTCCAATACAAACTGATGGCAAACAGCTGATGCAATGAAAAAGAACCTGATGCTGGGAAAAACTCAGGTCATGAGGAAGGGGAGTGCAACAGAGGATGAGATGGTTGGATAACATTACCAACTCAATGGATATGAGTTTCAGTAAACTCCAGGAGAGGGTGAAGGGCAGGGAAGCCTGGTGCGCTGCAACCCATGGAGTTGAAAAGAGTGAGACATAAATCAGCGATGGAACTTCAACAAATTTTGTTACATGTCTGAAATTGAGTTTGTTTTGTCAGAAAAGATCACGAATATAAAGTCCTTTTATGCTCCCTGAAAAAACTGTCTTTCAGTTTAGGATTTACCCAAATACACTCGAATTACAGAGTGCTTAAGTAAAAACAACTATTTAAGAAATCTATTATCCTTCTTAGAAAGAAGAAATACCCAGAAGCGATTAGAGGTTATTTTTATGATTTAAGAAGGCACAAATTAATCTGCTGACTTACCGGGTCTTTAATTGGCCAATCTGGAAACCGGAGTGTATCACAAAGTTGTTTGAGATAATAAATACTACAAAATAGTTCATTTTCTAGTTGTGGGTAGTTGATAACTGGGATGGGACAATACTGATAAAGTGCTCTTGTGTTACTCTGAAGACGAGGTGTGAAATCAGCAAGATGGGCAGCAATCTTCTCTATCATGAGGCGCCTACAATTAGAAAAGTCTCCAAGCATTATGATGGAATTATTTATTTTAAAAAATATTTACTTATTTGGTTGTACCTGATCTTAACAGAGACATGTGAGACCTAGTTCCCTGACCAGGGATTGAACCTGGGCTCTCTGCATTCGGAGCATGAAGGCTTAAACACAGGAACAACAGGGAAGTCCCTATTTTATTTTTTATGTTAAAGAAAAGTTTACCACAGGAAATCATGCAAGATAACTACATGGATCTTCTTCAGAGTAACTCAGTTATTGACCTAAATGAGAGCTTTAAGAATGTTACTCAGAGTATTCTAAATTTATTGTGTACAAACACTTTATGGATATAAATTTGTTTGTAATACTATCTATAGAGAAAACCAAAGAGAAAAAGACTGAGAATACCAACCCTTCTTACTGAAAATTCAGTCATTAGAAGGTCAAAAGGTATGAAATCTGAATGCATGAGGGCACAGCCATGGAATCAAGTCAGCTCTCTCCCCAAAGAAGCTCACTCTGTGGGCTTTATTTTAGTCAAATTAGCACAACCTAGGATCTGGCCCTCAGCTAAGCAGAAACCAGATCTGCTCAGGATACACAAAGCTACTTCCTTTAGATGAGGGACTCATACCAACCAATCTCAGAAGAAAAATATTACACAGAATAATTATAATAAACTTACTCATATTCCTATACATTTGTTCCCAATGAAAAATATGACAGTCATACAGAATATATTCAAATTGGTGGCTAGTACATGTCAAGCCTACAGATCAAACTATTAGAGAAGCCAAATGATGACCAGCAGGTAGCACTGTGAGTGTGGGCCAGCCAAAAAAAAGTGGGTAACTGACTCAGAAAATCAACTGTCCTCCAGCTAGGAAGACTGAGGGGCAAACTTGACACTGGAATCATGAACTGCCAAGTCTTTACAAGACACAGCCTGTATGGATACTGATATCTGCTTCTGGGCCTCTCCTTTTTCTTGGTGGAAAATGGACTTTCCTATGGCATTCCCCTGGCAACCTCCAGATTACGGTCAATGTGTGTTGGCTAGGAAGCCCTAATTAAAATGACTCTGGTATCTCTAGTCCGATCTACTTTTTGTGGGTATAGTTTTTAAATGGGACACAGTTCTATTTCCAAATACTCAGAAGAAGTGTCTTAATTTAAGCCCCATATATCCCATACACATACATTAATTCATTGCCTGAAAGGTGGTAATAGGTTCCACACCCTTATGTAAAACTACTAAGGTAACAGTAATTTTGTCACATCACGTTAGAACAAGAAAAAAGCTGAGGGCCTTGTGAACAAGTCACTTGATTTGGCACCAATGACTACTGTAGCTTGAGATTAAGCAACTAGTAAAAGTATATCTTTTCACAGAAGTCAAATCAGAAGGCAAAAGGTTGAGAGTCTGTGTATAAAACACAATCGACTGGTTCTTTACCTCATTTCACTGCTCCAGATTGCTTCTGGAGTATCAAATTCTCCTAGAAAGATCTCGGAAAACTTTTCAGGCTCGTAATTTTCTAAGTAACAAACCATTGCTTCTGGTAGAATGTGCCCAAGTATACTTCTCTGAAAAATATCCTGTCCTTTTGTCTTTAAAACAAAACAAAACATAGTTAGAAACACTTTAAAACTTTAGTTATCTTCCAGTTTTCTAATAAATGAATTGGGATTAGAGAACATTTTAAGAAGCTAATTGGAACATATTGCTTTTATGCTTTGGAAATTTGATGAAAAAAATGGCAACATGAGAAGTGCAAGGTTTCTGGTATGAACTGCCTTGTCATGAGCTCCAAGATGGAACTACCCCCTCTAGCCCTGCAGCAGCTTTAATTTTCGTCAGGGGTCAGGTACTGCCAACATTATTTAGGGCATCTGGCCTCTGACCATGTGTAATGGTAGTGACCACAAAAGGAAAACCCTGCAAAGATTTACATCAATTATTCTATTACACTGTTGGAAGTAGTTCCCAACCTATACTTGCTTCTGTTTTCAAAAGTAAGTCTAGAAAAATCAAGATCTTAAAGAGCCTATCCTCATGAAGTGTGGCTAAAACTTAGATGGAGAATTTCTATTAAAAGTAATTATAATTAATAGTATTAAGGACTTCATATTCTCTGGTTGGCCACATGGAGTCAGGGTAATGTTCATACTTTTATCATGGTAAATTTTTAAACTCATTTCTTTACCTAACTAAGAGGGGGGGAAAAAAACCCCTATGGACTATACTTTTCTTATTTCCTTCTAGGCAAACTGAGGACGTTTTGTTCCTCTAGGATCTGACACAGTGAAAAAAGCCCACATATGGTTTTACTACTTAGTGCACAAGTTAGATGATGATTATTTTCAGGCTTTTTACTAATAAAAGCCATAAATTCACTGTTAAACTTTTAGGCGAAGAACTGCTGTTCTGTCCTTTAGAATACTATTATTTGCTTCTACATCTAGAGTTCTGCTATAAACAAATACTGTTTTGCTGTAATTATTCAAAATAGTTAGGTGAAATGATTTTATAATATAAAATTTGAAAAAAGATTACATATACATAACTGCACAGAAAAAAGGGGAAAAAAAGAATGACAAAAGTGCTTTATGTTGCATTAATGTGGTAGCATTAGAGGCAACTTTTTAAGAAACTTGTTATTCTCATTTTCTATTTGTATAGAGCTATGGAAACCATACTTCCATGGGCATCACTTTAATATTATTAGATTGTAGATAGATTACTTTCTAGGGTTTTACTGGCTTCTCTATAAAATATGCAGCTTTGGTCTTGTGTCTGTTGTCAAAGTAATGTAACACTCCTTGGTTAGTCTCTTAAGCAGAGGTCCAGTTTCGATTTATACCACTCTCAAGGATACAGGATGCTTGGGGCTGGTGCACGGGGATGATCCAGAGAGACGGTATGGGGTGGGAGGTGGGAGGGGGATTCAGGATTGGGAGCTAATATACACCCATGGTGGATTCATGTCAATGTATGGCAAAACCAATACGGTATTGTAAAGTAAAATAGAGTAAAAAAAAAAAACAAACAAAAAACCAGCAACCATAAATGAAAAATTAAGAAACTATATTAAGAAAAAGAAACCTAGTCTAAGTAATAAAAGAACCAAAAAATAAAATAAAATAAAATAAAATCTGAAAATCAATGTTTCATGAAAAGTCTAACAAAATTTCCAACAAGATTCAGTTATTTATTTACAGTAAACACTTCTACAAAATGTAGGTACAAAGTTACATTTGTCAAAGCTACCTGGATAAAGTCTCATTTTTTATATTCCTATTATTCCTCCCCAAGTAAAATGGCAAGAATACTTGAAAGCACCTGAAAAAGTAAGTAGCCTCAAAATAAAAACTTAAGCACTTCTCCCACACTGGGATCTGAACAAAAAGAATGTGAAAGTCTTACTGAATCTGAGCTGACTATATGAGACTTAGGCATATAATGAATTATTTATTTCCACTACTAATTAAATTTTACACAAAAGGAACAAATTATACTCATAGATAGCAAATGTCAGGCTATAATCATATCTATAATTTAAGTATTAAGTCTAAAGGCAACATTTATTTTAAAACATTAGCTTAGACTTTCTTTGTGCAAGGTACTACAAGGAAAGCAAAATATGAATAAAAGAGTATCTGCCTTCAAGTGCTTATAATTCAATAAACATATACAACTTAGGAAACGTTAGTGCCAGGACAGGTTCCCCAGTATTAAGTCCCATATTCAGAGGATTAATCTGGCTTACCTCTTCTGACTTGAAGGCTTGTTTGGTATGTGTGTACTTCAAAAATCTAGGGGGAAAAAAAACTACTTATCAGGTACAGGAACTGATTTAGATTTAATAACCTTAATTTTCTAAGACTTTTTTTTTTTTTAAAGTATAGTTGATTTACTATGTTGTGCCAATCTCTACTATATGGTGAAATAACTCAGTTATACACATATATTCTTTTTTTATATTATTTTCTATTATAGTTTATCACGAATATAGTTCCCTGTGCTATATAGTACGACCTTGCTGACTAAGACCAGACCTTTTTTATAAATAAAAGCCATAAAAGGCACTTAAACTTGTAAATCCATATTCTCAAACTGCTGAATTTTTATTTAAGGCAAGAATTTATACGAATTAGGAAAATTTTTAAATGATGCTCATATTATAAATATATAAAAAATTACTCAATTTTAAGAAAAAAGCAAAATGTAAAACAATATAAATATATTAAATCTGTATGATTAAAATACTAGATGATGATAAAACTTTTATGTTAGATGTGGTAAAATGGTGTGATTCCGAATAACTTTTCCCCAATCTTCTAATTTTCAAATTTTCAGACATATAAACACCTCTTAAAATGAAAAATGTAATAAAGGCAATGGTATGCTCACAAAATATAAATTTAATAAATCTGTCCATGTACAATTAAAATAATTTCAAATAAATTTTACCGAGCAACAGGAAGCACATTGGAACCTGTATACATCATGATGAAGAAAAATACTCCACTTAGATAAAGTCGAGGTAACTGTGGATTATCTTGCATAATATGGTATAACAAAATAGCAACCTTCTCAACAAGGATAGGGTCAAAGGTCAACAGTAGCTAAAAAAAGAAATAAAATGTTTTTGTTACTGGGCTATTAAAACTTGCAACATCATCATTCATCTTAGGTTTATGCATTTCATGTGCTTAAGTTACAGTTTCTCCTAAGTAGAAAGTGGTGGTGGTGGTGGTTTAGACACTAAGTCGTGTCCGACTCTTGCGATCTGTGGACTGTAGCCTGCCAGTCTCCTCCGTCCATGGGATTCTCCAGGCAAGAATACTGGAGTGGGTTGCCATTTCCTTCTCCAGGGGATCTTCCCAACACAGGACTCAAACCCGGGTCTCCTGCATTGCAGGTAGATGATTTACCTACCAACTGAGCTATGCGGGAAGCCAAGCAGTAAGTAGGAAAATAAAAATCAGACTGACTCAGTATGTTTGTCTACCAGCTTCCAAGCAGATTTGAAAAATATTTTATAGATTTAATGCAGAGATAGTAAAATATTAATAGAGAAGTAATCAAAACTTATTCATTAAAAGCCCAACCATGCCTGAAGCTGTTTTGTTTGATTAGAGGGAAAACTGTTTTCTGTGCAGGACTCTTCCTGAATGGACTTCTCTGTTAATGATAAAAGGAAAAAGAAAAGTAGCTACACTTTGGGTTAGTTTCAGGTCAGTTGATTTGAAATGAAGCATCCTGTGAAGACTATTTGGGAACTCAAAGAATGGAGCAGAGCACAGCTTTCAGTGGAACAGCACTAAAAAAAATAGTGCAAGTGCAGGTACAAGGCAAGAGGGTAAACAAATACCAGTAGGGCTGCTACTACCAGACAGTACCAAGAGATGCCATCTCTAGAAATCTGATCCAGCAATACTGAAGGAACTATTTGGAATTTCTGGAATGCCTCTGGACTAATTAAAAAAAAAAAGTGTCAAGTACTGCTATGACTAAACGTGATAAATTTAGTAAGTTTTATCTCAACAAAAGTAACATTTCAATTTGCTATGAACACTTAGTTCTGAGGAATCCCCAGTTTGGAGTCAAACACTATCAGTAAAAAAATTACAATAATGAAAATAAGTATTAGCTCAGACTAGGGGCCAAAGTTCTAGATTCAGTATATAAGACTGCATAGCCATATGTCTTTAAGTAATTTAAATTTTTCTGTTTTTGGTGTCTTATCTATTCAGTAAGGTATTTAGATTATACATAGTAAAATAGTAATATGACGTATTTTACAGAAGAAAAACTGAGATACAATAACATAGGATTTTTCCTAGAGTGACAGGACTGAGCGACTTCACTTCACTTCACTTTCACTTCAATGGTGTTAAGATTAGACATCACTAACAAAAATATGGAAATTAACAGGCAACAACCCAGAATATCTGAAATAGTGACTATACCAAAAAACTTAGGATATTCATTTGCTATATCCTAGACTATTCCAAAAATCCTGAAGCTGTATTAGATGGTAAAACTGGTTATTGTTCTTATGGTCAATTAATGTACAGAAAACTGTACCGAGCAATGTAGATAGATAATGTTCCTGAAAAACACTACAGCTGCCTAACTATGCTATGCAAGAATAAGGCCTCCCAGAATATAGAAAATTAAGTGAAAACAAAAACAGCTTCTAAGAAACTTTTTTTAACAGTATAAAAAAATACAGGAGGCACAAACTGCTTAAAAGCAGCTAGGTTTATCAATAAATTTCTTCTATCATTCTATTGATACTTGTGTAGATATTACCAATAACTTTTGATTAATTAAAATATATCTTCCCCTCAAAACTTCATGGTACGCTGACCACATCTCTTAAAATTTGTTTTTCAGTCAATCCTTCCTGGCCCGAAATTCAACCTTGTTTACTTCTTTCCACTCAGTTTATAAGTACTGGAAAATGTTTGGCAGAGGCAGATGTTTTAGGCATGGTCCTTGATCTACATGAGGAGAGGCCAGGATGGAAAACAAGCCCTTCCCCTTGTACCATGTCACATGTGCAGCTACAGAGACATCTAGGCTAGGGTGGTAGTAGCTGCAAGAAATAACTGCGGTGCTCTTCAGAAGAGTGCACAACACTGAAAAGCTGGCATGCTTAAATAACAGAAGTTGGGGGAAGATTTTTTAAAAAGTTGATAGGGCCCTGTCATTGTCATATTCACAAGGTTTTTTTCATTACCAGTGACTTTCACAGGCACCTATTATTTATCTGTGAACATAAAATGATACTGAGTAACTCTCCTCTCCCTTCTCACACCAAGTACAACTGAAAGATACAAACTGCGCAAGTTACTGACATATTTTAAAGTCACAAAATGTGTGGTTAATATAAAAAATTAGATCTGACAATATAATAAGCAATAGATAGGGAAAACAATGACCTGAAATCTCAAGGGCCTGACTTAGTTAGGGCTCATCTAGAGTTTAGGCAGCTTACTTCCCACAGAGTAGAATAACAATAAGGAATAAATAAAAGATACTTTAGTACATCCTACATAATTTCAACTCAATACTCTGGATCAGCTGAGATCCATGGAAACATATAACTAAGAAGACGCAAAACGCTGACAAGACTGCTGCATCCATGTCTTAAGATATAACCCAGCACGTCTACATCTGTGGCCTACATGCTTCCCTAAAACAGTACCCCTAAAAACACCATTATGCACCATAAACTTGAGCATGTCACCTTTCAGTTATTGTGTTGTTTTGATTTTTAAGAACAGATAATAAATAAAACATCTTGAGAATAATTCCGGAGCCTGGAGGCTTCACAATTCTAGGCTCTTGGATGTACAGCCTTCCACAGTAACTCGTGTTTTTTGAAAATGGAACAGACTACAATAAAACAAAGACCGGTGCTCACAATACAGTTAAATAAGGGAAAATGATTCTTAAAATATTATTCCTAGTTTATTACATAAAAGTAACTTACCTGAATAATATGGGGAAGGCAAGCATTGTCTGACAATAATCTTTTCACTCTGGGTAAAGGCCGAATGATGGCATTATCTTGATCCCTAGAAAAATATTTTCTACAGTCAATATTTAATACCTTTATTAAAATTTGTATGTTCAGAGCATGTAACATTCTACTAGGCATGAAGCATATTACCTTATTTTTTTTGTTAATGAAGGCTAAGCTCTCATACAGCTGGGAACATGATTAGGTATTCTGGTTTAAATCTATTTGACTGCTTATAGGATTTCATTTCCTTCCATAAGATTTCCTTGAAAAACAGTACCCTAAAACAGCCAGAGGTTCTTATTTACTATTTAACTGATTAAACTTGATGTTATCCAAAACACTGTCAGTGGCTATTACCCAAAAAGGGCTTATCAAACCTTTTCACATAAATTTAAACTACTCAATATTTTCCAGGTGAGGCCTTAATTTTTATGCTACATCACTTCTGAATACTAACTGTATGTTTTTAAGCCTGACCTGAATTCATATTTTAGAGAACTAGAATTATGAAAGCCTCAAGTGCTATAAGATCAACAACTTATCAGTAAATTTCATGACAAAATATCTTTATCATAGCAACAAAACAAGATGATATATATTGAAGTTGTATAAAAACTGAAAAGTTCTATGTAAGGGTTACAACTATGACTATTACTGGATATCTTCACTAGTCAAGTGGGGCAAGATACAGGCCTAGACTCAGGTTCTTAAACCAGAAGAGACTAACCTGACAGATCAGGAGCAGGCACTAGGCACTCACTACTATGAACTAGTGTTTATTTCAAAATGTTCCTACCCCAATCACATGAATATGACAACTTGTACTGTTGATAGAGAACAGCTGCTGCTGCTGCTGCTGCTAAGTCGCTTCAGTCGTGTCCGACTCTGTGCGACCCCACAGATGGCAGCCCATTGGGCTCCGCCATCCCTGGGATTCTCCAGGCAAGAACACTGGAGTGGGTTGCCATTTCCTTCTCCAAGAGAACAGCTAGTAAACCTCAATTTTGTAAGATTATTTGAAGTTTCCAGGAGGAAGTTGCTTTTTAGCTTCCTTATCAATAAAATTTGCAAATTATTTCATTATATCTTGTTTCAAGAAGCTCCAAAATTTAAAACAGCATTCCCTCAAAAAGCCACAAATGGAAAACCTTTGCTCTAACTCACTAGAAAAATCCAATGCCTTAGAAAACATCCATAAAAATGAGGAAAACAACATGTTTTAGAGTCGCTGTTAACTATGGAAATATTCAGTTACATTTTACCTGCTTGGAAAATATCCACACATTGTGATCAACATGTTCAATATAAGCGTGGCAAGGTCAGTTTCATTTAGTACAGCCTGTCCACTGGCTAACAGACACCACTTAAGCTGGGGTATTGCCTGAAGTGGTCGCCATCCATCCATGCCTTGAGCCCAGCATCTGGTTTTTGCATTTAACATTCCTTTGGTCCACAATTCTTGCATCTGAATGAATCAAAGGCATCATTATTACAAGCAGACCAAACAAAATGAAGTTTGCTAATGTTTTCTATTTCACAAAAAATACAAAGCTATGAAATATATATGCAAATTCACTATTAGAAAACAACAGATTTTGTTGGCAGGGCTTCAGGCACTCAAATTTGCTTAATGTTAGAAAATAACCACTTAGTTGGTTAAACTACAGAGCATTAGAAACATACGAAATAATAAAAACCATAGGCAGAGTATAAACAACCAAATTACATATAAGCAGAAGGCCTGGTCTTCTACAAAACTATCTTTGACTAAATGCCAACTTAGCCTGGAAGTCAAGAATGGGAGGGCAGGACTTCCCTGCATGGCAGGCGGCCCAAGGGTAAAGAATCCTCCTGCTATTGCAGGGAACGAACATAGGTTCGATCCCTAGTCCAGGAAAGTTACACATGCCACAGGATAATTAAGTCCATGTGCCAAAACTATTGAAGCCCACAGGCACTAAAAGCCTGTGTGTCACAACTACTGAGCCCACGTACTGCAATTACCGAAGCCCACGCACCCGAGAGCCCATGCTCCACAAGAGAAGTCACTGCACTGAGCAGCTCATGCACCACAACTAGAGAGTGGCCTCCACTCGCCACAACGAGAGAAAGCCCGGTGCAGCGGCAAGAAACAAAAAAAAAAGGAGAGAGGGAAGGACCAAACATCACCAGATGTTCAGATGGAAATTGCTCTTGGAATGGATATGCAATTTTCAATGACTTTAAGACTGCATATTAAAACTTACCTGTTCATACCATAAAGAAGCACTGCCGTTTAACGTAATTATTAAGTTAGCTATTGTTATATAAAAGTCATTAAAAATCTGAGCACTACCTCAAAACTTTGTAATTTTTATTTTCTTAATAATTTTTTATTGAGGTATACTTGATTTATAATGTTAATTTCTGCTATATAGCAAAGCACATTCTGTTATACACATATACTTTTCCATTATGGTTCATCACAGGATCTTGAACATAGTTCCCTGTGCTATACAGTAGGATCTTGCTGTTTATTCATTCTATTATATATATATACTAGCTTGCATCTGCTAACTCCAAACTCCCAATCCATCCCTCCCCCACTTTTTCCCCTCCTTGGCAACCACAAGTCTCTGAGTCTGTTTAGTTTTCATGTGTAAGTTCATTCGTGTCATGTTTTAGATTTCACATGTAAGTGATACGCAGTATCTCTTTCTGATGTATTTCACTTAGGATGATCATCTCCAGTTGCACCCATGTTCCTACAAATGGCATTGTTTCATTCCTTTTTGTGGCTGAGTAGTATTCCATTGTATCTATGTACCATGTGCTGCATGTGTTATTCTTTATCCACCCATCTGTCAACAGACACTTAGTTTATTTTCACGTCTTGGTTACTGTGAATAGTGATGAACATATAGGTGCATGCACCTTTTGAATCACAGTTTTGTTTGGATTTATGCCCAGCTGTGAGACTGCTAGATCACGTGGCAACTCTATTTTTAGTTTTTTTGAGGAACTTCCATACTGTTTTCTACAGTGGCTAGACCAGTTTACAGTCCCATCAACAGTTTAGGAGGGGTTCCCTGTCCCCACACCCTCTCCAGCATCTGTTATTTGTAGAGTTTTTAATGATGGTCATTCTGACTGATGTGAAGTGGTATCTCATTTTCATTTCAATTTCCCTAATAATTATTAGGGATGCCATGATAACAGCTTTTAAAGTGTTTAATTGCATTCTGAGGATGCATTCCTCTTGAAATATCTTTATTGATTGATTGACTGATCATGCCATAACACGGGGGAACTTAAGTTCCCACACCAGGGATTAAACCTGGGCCCCCTACAGTGGAAGCACAGAACCCTAATCACTGAACCACTATGGAAGTCCCAACAGCTTTTAACACTAAGAACTGAAGACATGGTTGGGTGTTTGTATATGTGTGTGTCTAGATATGTGAGTCTTTCAAATGGAAATGAAGTCCTTAGAACTGATGATAGTAAATTAAATCACAGATTTAAAATACTACACATCTCTATATGTGCTAAACAGGAGGACATTAAAAAGGCTAAGACTTCCATGAAAAGTTTCTCTGAAACACATACCTCATGAAATCCATATGGCCCGCTCCTTTCTTTGTCTGCATTGCCAAAGTACCATTCTTTTTCACTCTCTCTCTTCATATCTGGAGCAGCTTCAATCACATTGCTCTAAGTTTTTAAAGAATTTAGTTATTTTTCAAGGCAGAAGTCTAAGGGGACAGATATCATAAAAAGTTAAACGGTACTAATTTCTTGAGTTTATATATCTTTAGAAATCTACCTACGGAAAAGGCGATGACACCCCATTCCAGTACTCTTGCCTGGAAAATCCCATGGATGGAGAAGCCTGGTAGGCTGCAGTCCATGGGGTCATGAAGAGTCGGACTCGACTGAGAGACTTCACTTTCACTTTTCACTTTCAGGCACTGGAGAAGGAAATAGCAACCCACTCCAGTGTTCTTGCCTGGAGAATCCCAGGGATGGGGAAACCTGGTGGGCTGCCATCTATGGGATTGCACAGAGTCGGACATGACTGAAGTGACGTAGCAGTCGCAGAAATCTATCTAAAATTTAAATAACCTGATTTTAAGAGTTGAGAATTAGATACCTAATAGTGCTAAAATGCTACTTTTTTATTATGCATTTGAAGTAAACAGTTTCCTAAATTCACTTGGCAATCTAAGCTAAATTCAAAGACATTTATATGCCTGATTAGTAAGTGTTAGTCGCTCCATAGTGTTGGATTCTGCAAATCCATGGACTGTAGCCCACTAGGCTCCTCTGTCCATGGAATTCTCCAGACAAGAATACTGGAGTGGGTAACCATTCCCTTCTCCAGGGGATCTTCCTGATTCAGGGATCAAACCTGGGTCTCCTGCTTTGCAGGCAGCTTCTCTACCATCTGAGCCACCAAGGAAGCCCAGTAATGAATTATCAGGACACTAAAATCTTAGTAGCGAAGAATACTGTAAACAGTTACATAATCAAACACGGGCCATTAACCAAAAATACAATGCTTAAAATATTAAAGTTCTTTTGAGGGAAAAAATTTACAACAACTGAAAATTTCAATGAACACCTGAGGTCAAATAGTTAAACAGGAAGATTTTCAGTTTTTCTAAATAGTTACTTTCAATCTACTATCCTCATGACAGATAATTCTTTCAATTTCATATACGATTGTTTATGAGAATCTAGGACAAAATTTTTACGTACTTAGTATATTTTATTAAAATATGATTTAAATATCCTCATTACTATCAGCTTTCAGTTAGATTCACATAGAGGTATAGGAAAGTAGTTAAGAACATAGACTCTGGCTTCTAATTCTGGCTCTGTCCATTCTTAGGTATTTTGGAAAACATACTTAACCTCTCTGCTGTTCCTTTACCTCATCTGTAAAATGGGAGGGCTGTTATGGGATTTAGAGAGATATTTCATTTTGTGTACCAGAATAGTACCTCAGTTCAGTTCAGTCGCTCAGTCATGTCTGACTCTTTGCGGCCCCATGAATCGCAGCATGCCAGGCCTCCCTGTCCATCACCAATTCCCGGAGTTTACCCAAACTCGTGTCCATCGAGTGGTGATGCCATCCAACCATCTCCTCCTCTGTCATCCCCTTCTCCTCCTGCCTCCAATCCCTCCCAGCCTCAGGGTCTTTTCCAATGAGTCAACTCTTCACATGAGGTGGCCAAAGCACTGGAGTTTCAGCTTCAACATCAGTCTTTCCAATGAACATCCAGGACTGATCTCCTTTAAAATGGACTGGTTGGATCTCCTTGCAGTCCAAGGGACTCTCAAGAGTCTTCTCCAACACCACAGTTCAAAAGCATCAATTCTTCGGCGCTCAGCTTTCTTCACAGTTCAACTCTCACATCCATACATGGAAAAACCATAGCCTTGACTAGATGGAGGCTAGTATGTATGTATGTATGTATTCCCATACATTGTAATTCAAGTGTTATAAATACTATTTCTTGTACCCAATAATAGAAAATGCTGTTTCTGCTTTATTGACTATGCCAAAGCCTTTGACTGTGTGGATCACAATAAACTGTGGAAAATTCTGAAAGAGATAGGAATACCAGACCACCTGACCTGCCTCTTGAGAAACCTGTATGCAGGTCAGGAAGCAACAGTTAGAACTGGACATGGAACAACAGACTGGTTCCAAATAGGAAAAGGAGTATGTCAAGGCTGTATATTGTCACCCTGCTTATTTAACTTATTATATGCAGAGTACATCATGAGAAACGCTGGGCTGGAGGAAGCACAAGCTGGAATCAAGATTGCCAGGAGAAATATCAATAACCTCAGATATGCAGATGACACCACCCTTATGGCAGAAAGTAAAGAAGAACTAAAGAGCCTCTTGATGAAAGTGAAAGAGGAGAGTGAAATAGTTGGCTTAAAGCTCAACATTCAGAAAATGAAGATCATGGCATCTGGAACCATCACTTCATGGGAAATAGAAGGGGAAATAGAAGGGGAAACAGTGGAAACAGTGTCAGACTTTGTTTTGGGGGGCTCCAAAATCACTGCAGATCGTGTTTGCAGCCATGAAATTAAAAGACGCTCACTCCTTGGAAGGAAAGTTACGACCAATCTAGACAGCATATTCAAAAGCAGAGACATTACTTTGCCAAGAAAGGTCCGTCTAGTCAAGGCTGTGGTTTTTCCAGCCGTCATGTATGGATGTGAGAGTTGGAATATAAAGAAAGCTGAACACCAAAGAATTGACACTTTTGCACTGTGGTGTTGGAGAAGACTCTTGGGAGTCCCTTGGACTGCAAGGAATTCCAATCAGTCCATCCTAAAGGAGATCAGTCCAGGGTGTTCAACGGAAGGACTGACGTTGAAGCTGAAACTCCAATCCTTTGGCCACCTGATGCGAAGTGCTGACTCACTGGAAAAGACCCTGATGCTGGGATGGATTGGGGGCAGGAGGAGAAGGGGATGACAGAGGATGAGATGGTTAGATGGCATCACCAACTTGATGGACATGGGTCTGGGTGGACTTTGGGAGTTGGTTATGGACAGGGAGGCCTGGCGTGCTGCGGTTCATGGGGTCGCAAAGAGTCAGACACAACTGAGTGACTGAACTGAACCGAATATTGAAATAACACATTTGTATACAATTCTACCCACCTCCTCAAAGAAGATGATTAAACAAAAATTTAACATTAACACTAAAAATATCACCAATGAGATAAATATAGATCCTTTCTCTAAGTTAGGTATTGGAAGAAGTCTTTCAGTTAAATTGTAGTTTTGGTGATATAGAGTTCTATTATTTTTCTGCTGACTGTACAAAAAAGATCTTCACGACCCAGATAATCATGATGATGTGATCACTCATCTAGAGCCAGACATCTTGGAATGTGAAGTCAAGTGGGCCTTAGAAAGCATCACTACGAACAAAGCTAGTGGAGGTGATGGAATTCCAGTTGAGCTGTTTCAAATCCTGAAAGATGATGCTGTGAAAGTGCTGCACTCAATATGCCAGCAAATTTGGAAAACTCAGCAGTGGCCACAGGACTGGAAAAGGTCAGTTTTCATTCCAATTCCAAAGAAAGGCAATGCAAAAGAATGCTCCAATTACCGCACAATTGCACTCATCTCACATGCTAGTAAAGTAATGCTCAACAACTGCAAGCCATAATGAAACATGATTAGCCTAACAATATAAAATAATTACTACAATTTTGGGGGGATTCAAGCAGAGTGATATGGTAAGTGGCAGTGCATGCATGCACATGTTTTCATCTGCTCAGCCAGTCTATGTCTTTTGCTTGGTGCATTTAATCCATTTACATTGAATGTTAATTATCAATATGTATGATCCTAGTATTTTCTTAGTTGTTTTGGGTTTACTTTCTGTAAATAGGTCTTTTCCTTCTCTTGTTTCCTACCTAGAGAAATTTCTTTAGCATTTGTTGTAAAGCTGAATTTTCTTAACTTTGGGCTTGTCTAGAAAGCTTTTGATTCATCAAATCTGAAGGAGAGTCTTGCTGGGTAGAATATTCCACCTAGCAAGGTTGCAGGTTCTTCCTTTTCGTCACTTTAAATATATCATGCCATTCCCTTCTGGCTTGAAGAGTTTCTGCTGAGAAATCAGCTGATAGCCTGATGGGAGTTCTCTTGCATGTTCTCCTTTTTCCCTTGTTGCTTTTAATATTTTACCTTTGTCTTTAATTTTGTCAGTTTGGTTACCATGTGTCTTGTATGTTCCTCTTGGGTTTATCCTGACTGGGACTCTCTGTGCCTCCTGGACTTGGTTAACTATTTCCCTTCCCACATTAGGGTAAGCGTAAATTGCTCAGTCGTATCCTACTCTTTGTGACCCCATGGACTGTAGCCCAGCAGGCGACTCTGTCCATGGAATTCTCCTGGCAAGAATACTTAAGTTGCTTGCCATTCCCTTCTGCAGGGGCCGAACCTAGGTCTCCCATACTGCAGGTGGATTCTTTACCCTCTGAGTCACCAGGGAAGCCCTCATGTTAGGGAAGTTTTCAGCTATTATCTTTTCAAATATTTTCTCAGGTCCTTTTCCTCCCTCTTCTCCTTCTGGGACCCCTATAATGTGAATGCAGGTCTGGTTTAATGCTGTCCCTGATTCTTTTGATCTGAGGTCATGATTCTTTTGATCCTAAATTCATATTCAAAGAAGGTTAAACTTAAGAAATCTAGATAAGCATGCATACCTGCAGTGGTACTGTAGCTCGGCTTACATGGAGGTGTGCAAGGGTAAGCAAATCCACAAGGATTCTAATTCCATTTGAATCCATCAGGTCCTTAACATTTTTCTGAAACACAGAAACATGTTTACACAATTTAAAATCTTTCTCTCCAACAGATATGACTACCTAAAAGGTTCTCAAAGAAGAGAACCTTTTATATGGAATATATGGAATCTCTCTGGAAAAACTAACATGTAAATGGTATTACTCAGTATTTTCAGAATTTTGTGTTCAAGGAGTATCAATTTAGATAAACGTTAAAAAGGCAAAACAACATTACATAGAGTTCACATAAAGAATTTTTACTTAAATATGTTCTGAGCAAAACAAAAATAAAGACTGGGTGGAATAAACTCTGGTTCTATAGTTATCCTCCATCTTTCCAATATCTTTTTGTTAATAAATAGATTATTCTATAATTAGAAGCAGAATCTAG
>SJYT01059070.1:166128-194344 GCA_006410635.1 Cephalophus harveyi
TTTTTGTAAGCAAGATAAAAACTGGTAATTTCTTAGAAGTTAGGAAGAGATTATAGTTGAAATTAAATTTTCATAGAACTTATTTCATTGATAAACATCTGTATTATTTACTAAAAATGAGAATGAAATTAAGCAAGTCAGTGTCAATTTCAAAAAAAGAAAACAAAAAGAAAATGGACATTTGGCAAGAACTCTTCCCTTCAAGAGGTGAGTGCAGTTTCCTGATCTAAAAAGAGAAAATGAGACAAGAACCATGTCTTGATAATTAATCCAAACTGTAATCATTTATCTTCTTTACATATGTGTGACTTAACTTGGAAACAGCAGCATATTTATGCAAAATACTGTACCTTATTAAGGATTAACTTGTTAAGGAAGAGGATCAACCTATCCCGTTCAAGTTTATCTGTACACTATTGAAATAAACGAGAATTTAGTCAGAAGGAATAAATACAAACACAGATTAAGACATCATCATCACTGGACAAAGCCAACCAATAGCCAAAAAGAAATAATGTCATTCTGTAAACAAAGAATACCAGAGAAGACTGTCAATAATTGCAATTCCTCAATATCTTACATTTTTTGTAACTTTATAAAACATGTCTAATTTCTCTAGAAAAGCAGATACTTTAAGTCATAAACAGATTAATACACAGCCTTTAAGAATGCATATTAAAAACTGAAGTAAATGAAAAAATTGGCCCAAATGATACTCTCAAGTAAAAATTCTAAAGAACTGATTAGTGATATGTCACATAAATCACATAATCATGAACACAATAAGGAAAAATTTATCTGCCTAAAACATAAATGCTATGTCACAAGTACTCAGGTTCACTGGAATAAGAGTGAATTAGAATTCAACTGTGAAATCTGGTTTAACAGCGAAATAAAGAATTTTCATCTGGTTATTTCCTGGGTCTGTTCTCTGAACTTACTCGGAACCAGTTTTCTATCCCACAAAGCATGGCTGAGAGTTAAGGCAATTATAGCAAGCACCAACGACCATTTTAAAAACTGGTGAAATGATTCTAAGGCTGAAACACTGAAATTTAAATTGTTAAAAGGAATGCAAACACAAAAGAAAGAATAAGATGTATAAACTGTAAGAGGTAAGTAATGCTCAAATTTGAGCTGTATAATGGATGAATAGGTCAGTTTGTTCTTGTTTCACCTTGCTCAAATGTTAAACAAACTTTATTAAATTAAAAGAAAAACAACACTCCAAAACTATGCTAACTCAAGGTTCCCTTTCTAAAAGTTTTACTATTTTTATACTTTGAAGCTTAGTATGCTAGCATCATTTAAGATTCTTCCAAAATGTTCATCTCAAAAGAATATTCAACTCTAAAAGTCACTATTTCTTTTATACACCTGTCCAGTTCATCCATACTTAAAGACTGGCAAATAGGTCACTAAAATTCACAAGCAGCAACTAAAAAAAATAAACTGACATAGACAAATGCTAGCCCATTAGTTATTTTCCTGTTTTTCTAACTTATATTTAAATAAGTATAATATAAACAACAGAAAAACTCAGGTAGAAAGTTCTGGCAGCAATGTGATCAAATAGCACTTTAGTTCTGAAAATTTAACATATACTCCAATGACATTATCAAATAGCATTTTCTTTTAAAGACATCCTTACCCTTTCTAACATTCCAATGATATATCTTGTATCTGTAAAAGGTCCTATTTCTTCATGACATCTGCCATAAACAATAGCAAGGGCTTGTAAACATAAACACTTCATGTTTACTTTGGGGGTGAGCAGGAAACGATGATAAAGTTCATTGAAAAATTCATACCTAGATTAAAAAAAAAATTCACAATAGAATTAACCATGAGACTAACAGTGAAAACAAACATAATGATATGAAGAGTAGCTTACGATCGCTTAATTGATCCACTGTCTTCATTCTCATCTTCCTCCAATAGTAATCTCAGGTAATAATCTCCTATTTTGATCTCCTCTGCCAAGCACTCATATTTAACCTTTATTAATAAAAGCAAATTACATTATTATAGTTTACAATACATTTTTGGAAATTTTCACACAATCATTTCTTAAAATTCTTCCTGTTCAGAGCTTTCTTCTTTTCTTGATGAGATAGTCTTTAATAGAAAAAAAAAAAAATCATTTCTCAAAATATCTCATAATTAATTATTATTAATATGACTTAGTAGTTCAGCTAAATGTTGAGAGTCAGAATTCCACACTAGTTTTATAGATGTAAGGCTTTCAAATAAAAACTGTCAAGAGGACTATATAGTGTCCTTGAAGATTTAAGGGAAGAAAACACCAAAATACCATAAAGAGACAATCTGGCTACAACTAAGCAAAAAGTAAATGATCGCACACCACACACAGTTTGCCAAACTCATACATGGTACTTAGGGCCTTCTTTGATCTCCCAACACATCAACTATATTTTATGACATAGTATTCATTTTTATATAGTATTCATTCTCCATATGTCCAGGTTACACACTGGAATTAATACGTGAGGGAGTAGCCTATGATCTGGAACTGGGGTTTGTCTCAAGTGAAGATTTGCGAACAACTGTAAAAAAGGAATTTCTTGACCTATTTATCAAAATTCTTTTACCAAAGCCTATGATGACTGTTTTCTAAAACTATAAACTATACAATATAAAATATATACATATATCCATTTCATTTTTTCCCATAATTTCTGAGTTTCAATTTGTTCAACTCCATTTATTAAGAATATAACGTATGCATTATGCACTGTACTAGTTATTAGGGATGTAGTATTAAACTAATGAACAACTCTGTCCTTACAGAAGTAGCAGATAAAAAAGAAATATATATATGATAGTTGGGTGACAGCATGTACTATGGAATGAAATAAAGCAAGGAGGGAGTGGGGAGACAGAATATGTGTGCATATGTGTGTGTGTTCACATGTGTATGAAGGCTGTAATTTTAAACACAGTGGCCAGAGAAGGCCCACTCAGATGATGACATCTAGCAAATGACTTGAAGGAAATGAAGCTCTCTGTAGAAAATAAGATTTTAAGCAAAGGGAACTGCAAGTAGAAAGACCTTGATTCAAGAATATGAATTTCATGTTTTCGGGGAAGCCAGAGTGGCCAGAGCAAACAGTGAGAGCATACTAGGAGGTAAGATCAAAGAAACACTGCTTTGATTTAGGGGATACATATTTTGTTTTGTAAGTCATTTTAAAGACCCAGGCTTTTACAAATGTGAGTTGGGAACCTATGGAAGTACCAGAGTGCTTTGAGCAGAGAAGTGACAAGATCGACTTACACTATAACAAGATAATACTGCTAACCAAGTGGATAACAAGATTGTAGTGAGGCAATGGTGGAAGCGCAGAAATTGCTACAATCCCATAAAGAGAAGAGGGCTGGATTCTGGGTAAATTTTGAAGGTGCACTGAATAAAATTTGCTGACAAACTGAATTGGGGCATAAAATAAAAGATGATTTCAAGGGTTTTGACTAGAAAATAAGGAGTAGTCATTATCTAAGATTAGAAAGACTGTACGTGAACTAGATTTGAGGAAAGAAGCAGAGCACAGTTTTAGAGCTACATTCTAGAAGTTTATCAGATATCCAATTCATAAGGCAAAAGTATGAAATCTAGGAAAGAAAGTCTAAGCAGAAGATAAAAGTCTTAAAGCCATCACTGTGCGTATGTGTTAGTTTCTCAGTCGTGTCGAACACTTTGCAACCCTATGGACTCTAGCCCACCATGCTCCTCTGTCCAAGGGATTTTCCATCAGTTCAGTTCAGTTCAATCACTCAGTCATGTCTGACTCTTTGTGACCTCATGGACTGCAGCACACCAGGCTCCCTGTCCATCACCAACTCCAGAAGTTTGCTCAAACTCAAGTCCATCCAGTTGGTGATGGCATCCAACTATCTCACCCTCTGTCATCCCCTTCTTCTCCTGCCTTCAATTTTTCCCAGCATCAGAGTTTTTTCCACTGA
Source organism: Cephalophus harveyi (assembly GCA_006410635.1). NCBI lineage: Eukaryota > Metazoa > Chordata > Mammalia > Artiodactyla > Bovidae > Cephalophus > Cephalophus harveyi. The sequence continues at coordinate 170,113 of SJYT01059070.1, forward strand.
GTCAGTTGGAGCTTCAGCTTCAGCATCAGTCTTTCCAATGAATATTCAGGATTGATTTCCTTTAGGACTGACTGGTTTGATCTCCTTACAGTCCAAGGGACTCTCAAGAGTCTTCTCCAACACCACAGTTCAAAAACATCAGTTCTTCAGTGCTCAGCTTTCTTTATACTCCAACTGTCACATCCATACATGACTACTGGAAAAACCATAGCTTTGACTAGATGTTGGCAAAGTCTGCTTTTTTAATATGCTGTCTAGGTTTGTCATAGCTTTTCTTCAAAGAAGCAAGCATCTTTTAATTTCATGGCTGCTGTCACCATCTGCAGTGATTTTGGAGTCCAGGAAAATAAAGTCTCTGTTTCCATTGTTTCAGAATCTATTTTCCATGAAATGATGGGACCAGATGCCATGGTCTTAGATTTCTGAATGTTGAGTTTTAAGCCAACTTTTTCACTCTCCTCTTTCACTTTCACCAAGAGGCTCTTCACTTCTTTACTTTCTGTTGTAAGAGTGGTGTCATCTGCATATCTGAGGTTATTGATATTTCTCCCAGCAATCTTGATTCCAGCTTGTGCTTCATTCAGTGACGTACTCTGCATGTACTTTAAATAAGCAGGGTAACAATATACAGCCTTGACATACTCCTTTCCCGATTTGGAAACAGTCTGTTGTTCCATGTCCAGTTCTAACTATTGCTTCCTGACCTGCATACAGATTTCTCATGAGGCAGGTAAAAAGTATTAAGTCACTCAGCCGTGTCCGACTCTTTGAGGCCCTATGGACTATAGCCTGCCAAGCCCGCCAGGCTCCTCCATCCATGGGATTTTCCAAGCAAGAATACTGGAGTGGGTTGCCATTTCTTTCTCCAGGGGATCTTCCCGATCCAGGGATCGAACCCAGGTCTCCCACACTGCAGGCGGTCTCTTTACCATCTGAGCTACCAAGGAAGCCACAGGCAGGCAAGGTGGTCTGCTATTCCCACCTCTCTCAAGAATTTTCGACAGTTTTTTGTGATCCACAGAGTCATCAAAGGCTTTGGTGCAGTCAATAAAGCAAAAGTAGATGTTTTTCTGGTACTCTCTTGCTTTTTCGATGATCCAACAGACGTTGGCAATTTGATCTCTGGTTACTCTGCCTTTTCTTAGTCCAGCTTGAACATCTGGAATTTCATGGTTCACGTACTGTTGAAGCCTGGCTTGGACAATTTTGAGCATTACTTTGCTAAAGTAATTACTTTCTGCATCAGTAAATAATAACAACAACAACAAAAACCCATGAGAATGGATGAGAGTACTGAGTCAATAAATATAAATGAAAAAGAAGACCAAGAACTGATCCTTCAGGGCCAAGCAACATTTAGCCATTGAACAGTAAGGAAAAATGAGCAAAGGAAGCAGAATGGACAGTGAAGGAGAAAATCCCCAAAAATACAGATTCCCAAAACCAAAGTAAAGAAAGGTTTTTCAAAGTGGAGGCGATGAGCAATAACAAATTATCAGTAAGTTTAAGAAAAGCAGTTAGGTTAAAGAGCAAAGTCAGCAGTCATGAACATGATCAAGTTTACAGCTAAAATAAAAATTTAGACACACAAGAGACAATATACTACCACCATGTTTCTTGTTCTTATTTTGTCATTATTCACATCACTATTTTAATAGAGCAGCAAAATAAAAGGCCACATTCAGAATTAAAATAACACAAAAAATCTATTGAAGAAGGTACAAGAAATAAGAGGAACAGACTATGTTTCAACAAAGAATCTAAAGGGAAAGAAAACAAGCAGAGCACAGATCTAGAATGCATAGGATCAAATTTATTAAAACTCCTACATGATTTTCAGGTACAAAACTCAGGTACTTAACAAATTTAATCTTTCATTTGTCTCAGGCAAAGTGAAAGTTTTCCAATATTTCATATACAAAACTGTAAGTGAAAGGGAGTGATATACATTAAGCAATTACAAAGTTTTAAAAAGCATAACTTCAAACTAATACTTTTAAAAAATAAATACACTACAAAAATTAACATTTACCTCAAATTCATGATGGTTCCAGGAGATAACATTAGCACTACCAAGCTCTCTATCAATATTAAATGCTCTCATTTCAGATTCAAGACTATCTCTCAATTCTTCTCGTGTTTTGAAATTCCAAATTAAGTTTGACCTGGCATGGTCCTGACCAAACCTAGATATACATGTAATCAGAAAATAATAGGAAGCAATAAATAATTTTAAAAATCTACAAATATCCCTAACAATAACTTATAATAAGCAACAGGAGAATTAATAAACTTGAGCAAACATAAATAAAGAAAATAAAATCTCTGTAAAGTTAGTATTGTAAAATATTAATAGTAAAATTTCAGTCACAGGTATACAAGTGCCCATTGTAAAATTCTTTTACCTATTCTGTGCATTTGAAAGTTTTCGTTATAAAATGGTGCAGGGGAAAAACGAAGCCAAACCATAAAACAAATCTGTATGGATTTCAAAACAAGGAACTGATATTTTAATTTTAATATTTGTTGCTAATATAAATCAAGAAAAGAATTATAAATAGATATGACATTACAGGTTGGGGATAAGAATTTCTGGATAATTGAGTGTGGAACTGTGTGGGACGAGCAACATCCCAGATTAGAACCTTACAAACTGTCCAAGAAAAGATACTACTAAAACTGCCAACCTCTGATGGATATTTTCAAAATACCTTTCTTTCATTCCTGGAATTATTTAACTATCATAATAAATGTGAATTCAAGTCTGAACTATGGGTGGGTGGGCTTCCTACCATTCACTTTTAACCTGCAATCCTCTTAAAAGGTCTGATACTAGAATTTCAAGGGAATTTTAGGGAGGACAACACAACTGAGAAATTCCAGAAGAAGAAAACCAAGGAATATTCTCAAGGCCATATTATAAACACACTACACTCATAAAGTACTGTGGGAAGATTCTAAAGCACTTAATTTCCCCTATATAATCAATAGCAGCTTCCGGACTGAGTACTGTGAATTATCTCAAAAAAGTTTTTGCAAACTCTGCCAAATGTTTCAAAGTCCTTCAATGTGTGTCTAACTGTGAGTATGTGGGGAGGGTGTTAAGATGGAGAGTGCTGGGATGAAACAGTGGATAGGGAGAGAGGCTACCATATTAAAAAGGCTAGAAAAGTATATGAGGTCAGCTCCCTGGATGTCCATTTCCCACAAGTTTCCTTATGTTTTCATCATCCAGCTCTTTTAAGACTGTATTTCCAACAAGGCTCAAAGAAGTTATAGTTATATCTAAGCCACAATAAAGTGTTTTAAAGTAACCCTCTCTAAGCCTTAATAATTCTAAAAGTTCTTTGGGTCATTAGACTACCAACACTCTATAAAAAGTCTTAATTTTATGAAAACATCACTAATCATACCAATCTTTCTTTTTTAATCATACCAATCTTAACAGCTATAATTCTGGACCCTGATAGCATAAAAAATACCTATAGCATAAAGCACTGCATTCAGGCACAAAAAAACAAACAAAAAACTGTCATGATTTTTCTAAGACCAATGCTAAATTTAAAAACTGGAAAAGAGGCCTAAAGTTTACCTATAATAGAAGAGATCCCAGTTTGCTTCTATTTTTATTCTTTGTCTTCTCTTTCGAAGAACTACTGGCTTTTGATTTATATTCTGGAAAAGAAAAAAATGTCATAGTGCGCAATCAGGAACTATTAAATAAGCTCAGTGAGAATATCATTATTTTATAAGTGATGAGAAACATTTCCATTATCAAATTTTGGCAGAGACAAAATTAATGAGACAGAATCTATAAAATATAATATAGAATATGAGATTATATCACAATGTATTTATAATACTTGTCAGCATATATTACTATAGTGTTGCTGAAATAGTTTCTATGTAGCCTGAAGTTATTGTTTCAAATCCAAATTTTGTTAATAACAGTCAAAAACAGCTGACTTATTTTAAACATTTACATGCAGTTAATACAAAAATCATATCACAGCAAAACAATAAACACAAAAGATTAGAGGTTATTAAATTGCTACCAAAGCCAAGAGGAACAAGTACAAATTGAAATAGCTGGTGGACAAAAACTAAGGCACTATATTCATACACATGTGAAGTACAACTTGCATTAATTTACTAAACCAAGAATATCGAAGACAATTTTACATACCAGGCAGTTTAGTACATTTCACACATGTAGCAGGGACTTAAACTCACCATATTGTTTCTGTCCTGAATTTAATTGTTAAAAGGGGGGAAATTTTTTTTTTTTTAATAAAAATAAGTGAACCTATATCTCTACACTATCTCTATTACACAAATTCCACAAGGATGACATCTATATAAATTATCTTTAAGACTAAAGGCCCACCTACTTCTCTGAAGTCTATGAACCAAATTTTAGGTAGTCATAAATGTATCTGAGAATTATGGTCCTATTTCACAGAAAGGCACATACATAAGGTTTATAACTGGAGGGGAAGATTTCAAAGATTTCTTGGCAGTCTGAAGGTTAAGAATCTTTGTTCCAAGTAAAATATGTAGATATTTCAATCATGAAATACTAATTGTCAATGTGACAGAAGCTAAAAGTAGAAAGTAGCATAGATTAAAAATCGAAAGTCAGTAACTTCATTAAGGAAGTGGCAAACCATGTAAATTAAACCAATAAAACAGAGTTGATATTACAGAAAGAATAAAGGCAAAGTAGTAAATTTTAAAAAGTAAATGCTGTTTGAAACATAAAACATATTGACTAAAGAAATACTCCCTACAAACTTTAATTCTATGCATTATCATGAAAACTAATGTTAGGTGACTTGAATACAGTATATAAATAGCTCAAAATTTTAGTTTTAAGGACAAACCTTTCCTTAAAACCTCTAATTAAGTAATACTATCTTCAATTTCCCCTGCCCTCAGGACAAAAAGCTGGGAGTCTAGAATTATAAAAATGTAAACACTATGCAGAAAAAGGACAACCAGCTCGTCATAAACTAAGCTGACTGATTTAGAGACTTGGGTTAAAAGCTCTAAGTGGCTAAACAAACCTCTAAACTATAAACAAATTTATATAACATAAATAAGAAAAAAATCAATTCTACACATTAGCCAAAGGTTATTACTAACTTAACATAGAACATCAGCTACAAATTGAACTGACTTCCTAAACATTTTAATTACATAAGAAATGCAGGTCATTTTAAGACTAAATAGTTAATCTGGACAATGATTAATTTTCAGACTTTAGTTGAAGCTCATTTATTAGATATTTTGATATTAATATTTCCATGAATAAAGTAGTCACAAAGATTATTCACTGTTTCATGAAGAAATTAATGTTGAAAACAGTACTCTGGCAGAAATAATTAATTTACTACCACAATAATTTCTGTCTCTTATACACATCTAGATGTGTATAAGAGACAGGCTAAATGTTGAGAGTCACTTTGTGTTCAATTTTATACTGGATAAATGTTATGTAAGAAATCTGATGGAAAAACTTATTTTCTGTATAATTACACCCAACAGCTTGAAACAACTATTACTTCAGCAATGGGTTTAACTACCTGAACCCAGAAGCTTGCTATTTTTAATAACTGTGAAAATTGTTCATATGTAAAGCCTTTCAAATGTAAAGCCTTTCAAATTTTCAAATGCTATAGCAATATTATCATGACATGTATTGCCTTTTATTATACGTACTTTTAATACTAACTTCCTTGTACATCAAAGCAACCTCAAACGACAGAGATAAGAGGTACTGCTATTCTGATTTTATGAAAGAGGAAAATAAAATTCTGAAAACCATTAACTTACCATATGGGTTAGTAAGTGACAGAACCAGGCTCAGATGTAGGTTAACCAATTCAAAGTTCAGTCTTTTTACTATCCTAGACATTTGAAAGTCTATCTATTGATTCTTTATAGTGATATGTCACTCATTCAAATTAACATTAACTCATTATGCTCACGTTCTAAAGAACTGAATTTTGGTCTCAATTTCAGATAGACACATAAGACAATAATATTTCTGTTCTGGTGCACCTGATGCCTTATGTTTAGACATTCTGGAAATTCGTTAAGAAACCTATTTGTTTTTAGAAACATATTATTTTCCTTGAATAAGAAAACAGCTACCATAAATAAAAAGATGGTTCAAGAGAATGAATATAAACGTGGTCAACAAAATCCGAGATGAAGTCAACTTTTACATGAAACCTTAAACCATTTTCAACCACTGTACATTCCATCTTAGATAGAAGGATGAACATTACTGGATGAGGTTCTCTAGCACATACTACATGCTGAAGAATGAAACAAACTGTTTCAGATCTGACCTTGATTTGAGGAACTAATAATGAAATTTAAGTACATACAGTAAATTTAACAATGGTAATCTTATTTTCAAAATACTTGTCTCAAAAAAGCTAAACAAAAAGGACAATTTGATTTGAATAGATAACAAAACAAAGTTCAGAGAAGGAAGGAAAAAGATATATATGAAATTAGAAGTATGGAAACTGTTAAGTTATGAAAGAAAAATTAAGAGTGAAAGTGAAAGTGAAAGAGGCAGTTGCTCAGTTATGTTCGACTCTTTGTGATCCCATGGACTAGAGCCTGCAAGGCTCCACTGTCACAGACCGGAGCCCACCAGACTCCTCTGTCCATGAATTCTTCAAGCAAGAATACTGAAGTGGGTTGCTATGCTCTTCTCCAGGGGATCATGCCAACCCACGGATTGAACCCAGGTCTCCCGCACTGCAGGCAGATTCTTTACCATCTGAGCCACCAGGGAAGCCCAAGAATGGAATTTTATATTAAATGATTAAAATTCTAACCACTGATTCATGAAACTATGAATTAAGAAGAATTTATATAAAATACAATCAGAACTAGGTGACATTTCTTCAGGTGTTCCGTCAAAAGTATCTGACTACCATCTCTATGAACAGTGACAACTGAAGTAACCTAGGATACATGGAAGTCTTAGAAGTTCAGAAGAAGATTTTATTTTTACCTCTTTTTGTGCAATGCCCATTCTATCCCTCCAGTGCATTAAGACAAGATCCACTTTTTCTTTGGCAAATTTTTCAACTTCTTTAGCAGCTTTTCCAGCTAGTCTTTGCCACTCTGGAACTTTGTTAAATTTTCCATACTGATCCTATTAAATAATGTTGAATTCGATTACAGTCCTATATTTGTGAATTTATTTTAAAAATATAATTAGAGTGAGTCACACTATTTTACACGATTAAACACTCAGAAAAAACAACAACAAAACAGTGGGAAAAAAAAGTGAACATTTCCACAACATATTATATATTTTGTCCAAGAAATCTTAACTTTACTATTTTTCAAAACGAATACTTTTAGAGGGATAGCAAGATATTAAGTGGGAGATGGGTGCAGACAGAGAAATGAGGTGAAGAAAGGAAACAAACACATTCTAATTGTTAAATGACATCATTACAACAGCATATCTTGAAAGCTGTTAAGTAATTTTCTCAAAGATAGCCAACAGTCATAATTAAGACTTCTTTGTAAAGGAAAAAAAGCCCTACCTAGATTAATTTTTTCAGTGTTAGCCTCTTTCACCATTTATCAATTATATATTATGTGTTAATATCACTTTATACATTTGAAACAAATTTTTTAAAAATCCATTATTTAATGTGCCTATATGCTGAGTTAGAGGAAAAAATACAAGATAATTACAATACATAAAATTAGATTATGGTGATAACTGCTTAATTCTAAAGATTACAGAACTGTACACTAAAAATAGGTAAAATTTTGGGGATGTAAATTTTACTTCAATAAAGCTGTTAATAGTAATAATTTAAAGGAACACTATTAATTAAGAGTGTTTCACAAAAAAGTACTCTTTCATACTGAAAAAACACTTAGGACAAGGATATTTACCATTGCTATTTTCACATTATCTCTAACGTGCATCCTATCAGTATCCTTCTCAGGAACTGGATCAGAGCTGTCCAAGTATGCCAGCAAGCCTGGGGGCTAAAAACAACAAGAAAAAACAAGATATACAATCTATTTTCAAAACAACTGCACACACAAAATCTAGCCTTCAAATACCAAATAAATTAATATGATGACTTAGCTGGAATGGGCAAATTTAATTCAGACGATCAATGTATCTACTACTGTGGGCAAGAATTCCTTAGAAGCAATGGAGTAGCCCTAACAGTCAACAAGAGTCCGAAACGCAGTACTTGGGTGCAATCTCAAAAACAAAAGAATGATCTCTGTTCGTTTCCAAGGCAAACTATTCAATATCACAGTTATCCAAGTATATGCCCCAAACACTAATGCTGGAAAAGCTGAACGGTTATATGAAGACCTATAAGACCTTCTAGACATAACACCAAAAAAAAAAATGTCCTTTTCATCATAGAGGACTGGTATGCAAAAGTAGCAAGTCAAGAGATCCCTGGAGTAACAGGTAAATTTGGTCTTGGAGTACACAAAGAAGCAGGGCAAAGGCTAACAGAGTTTTGCCAAGAGAATGTATGGGTCACGGCCAACACCCTCTTCCAANGAGGACTGGTATGCAAAAGTAGCAAGTCAAGAGATCCCTGGAGTAACAGGTAAATTTGGTCTTGGAGTACACAAAGAAGCAGGGCAAAGGCTAACAGAGTTTTGCCAAGAGAATGTATGGGTCACGGCCAACACCCTCTTCCAACAACACAAGACGACTCTACACAGGGACATAACCAGATGGTCAATACCAAAATCAGATTGATTACATTCTTTGCAGCCAAAGATGGAGAAACTCTATACAGTCAGCAAAAACAAGACCAGGAGCTGACTGTGGCTCAGATGAATTCCCTATTGCAAAATTCAGACTTAAATTGAATAAAGTAGGGAAAACCACTCAGATTTGACCTAAATCAAATTTCTTATGATTATACAGTGGAAGTGAAAAATAGATTCAAGGGATTAGATCTGATAGACAGAGTGCCTGAAGAACTATGGATGGAGGTTCATGACACTGTACAGGAGGCAGTGATCAAAACCATCCCCAAGAAAAAGAAAAGCAAAAAGGCAAAATGGCTGTCAGAGGAGGCCTCACAAATAGCTGAGAAAATAAGGGAAGGTAAAGGCAAAGGAGAAAAGGAAAGATATAACCATCTGGATGAAGAGTTCCAAAGAATAGCAAGAAGAGATAAGAAAGCTTTCCTTAGTGATCAATGAAAAGAAATAGAGGAAAACAACAGAATGGGTAAAGGGATTAGATCTGATAGACAGAGTGCCTGAAGAACTATGGATGGAGGTTCATGACACTGTACAGGAGGCAGTGATCAAAACCATCCCCAAGAAAAAGAAAAGCAAAAAGGCAAAATGGCTGTCAGAGGAGGCCTCACAAATAGCTGAGAAAATAAGGGAAGGTAAAGGCAAAGGAGAAAAGGAAAGATATAACCATCTGGATGAAGAGTTCCAAAGAATAGCAAGAAGAGATAAGAAAGCTTTCCTTAGTGATCAATGAAAAGAAATAGAGGAAAACAACAGAATGGGTAGGACTAGAGATTTCTTCAAGAAAATTACAGATACCAGGGGAATATTTCATGCAAAGATGGGCACAATAAAGGAAGGAATGGTATGGACCTAATAGAAAAAGAAGATACTAAAAAGAGGTGGCAAGAATACACAAAAGAACTATATAAAAAATGTCTTCATGACCCAGAGAACAACGATGGTATGACACTCACCTAGAGCCAGACATCCTGGAGTGTGAAGTCAAGTGGGCCTCAGGAAGCATTACTACAAACAAAGCTAGTGGAGGTGATGGAATTCCAGTTGAGCTATTTCATATCCTAAAAGATGATGCTGTGGAAGTGCTGCACTCATTATGCCAGCAAATTTGGAAAACTCAGCAGTGGCCACAGGACTAGAAAAGATCAGTTTTCATTCCAATACCAAACAAAGGCAATGCCAAAGAAAGTTCAAACTACCACACAATTGTACTCATCTCACATGCTAGCAAAGTAATGCTCAAAATTCTCCAAGCCAGGCTTCAACAGTACATAAACTGTGAACTTCCAGATGTTCAAGCTTGATTTAGAAAAGGCAGAGGAAACAGAGATCAAATTGCTAACATCCGCTGATCATCAGAAAAGTAAGGGAGTTCCGGAAAAATATCTACTTCTGCTTTACTGACTATGCCAAAGTCTGACTGTGTGGATCACAACAAACTGTGGAAAATTCTTCAAGATATGGGAATACCAGACCACCTGACTTGCCTCCCAAGAAATCTGTATGCAAGTCAAGAAGAAATAGCTAGAATTGGACATAGAACAACTGACTGGTTCCAAATTGGGAAAGGAGTATGTCAAGGCTATATACTGTCACCTTGCTTGTTAAACTTATATGCAGAGTACATCATGCAAAATATGTCGGGCTGGATGAAACAAGCTGGAATCAAGACTGCCAGGAGAAATATCAATAACCTCAGATGTGCATATGACACCACCCTTATGGCAGAAAGGGAAGAAGAACTAAAGCGTCTCTCAATGAAAGTGAAAAAGGAAAGTGAAAAAGTTGGCTTAAAACTCAGAAAACTAAGATCGTGGCATCGGTCCCATCACTTCATGGCAAATAGATGGGGAAACAATGAAAACAGTGAGAGACTTTATTTTCTTGGGCTTCAAAATTACTGCAGATGATGACTGCAGCCGTGAAATTAAAAAGACACTTGCTCCTTGAGAGAAAAGTTATACCAACCTAGACAGCATATTAATAAAGCAGAGACATTACTTTGCCAACAAAGGTCAATCTAGTCAGAGCTATGGTTTTTCCAGGAGTCATGTATGGATGTGACAGTTGGACTATAAAGAAAGATAAGCACCAAAGAATTGATGTTTTTGAACTGTGGTGTTAGAGAAGACTCTTGAGAGTCCCGTGGACTGCAAGGAGATCCAACCTAAAGGAAATCCTAAAGTGAATCCTCAAGGAAATCAGTCCTGAATATTCATTGGAAGGACTGATGCTGAAGCTGAAACTCCAATATTTCGGCCACCTTAGGCGAAGAACTGACTCACTGCTGGGAAAGTTTGAAGGCAGGAGAAAGGGACAACAGAGGATGAGATGGTTGGAAGGCATCACCTTCTGGATGGACATGAGTTTAAGCAAGCTTTGGGTTTGGTGATGGAGAGGGAAGCCTGGCATGTCTCAGTCCATGGGGTTGCAAAGAATTGGACACAACTGATCGACTGAACTAATGATTTAGCTACTGAGGATAACATTTATTATTATTTCACTACTGAGGATAACATTTATATATTATTATATAACATTTATTAACTCCTTTGATTAGTATATATTAAAAACAAACAGATAAACTTAAAAAAAAAACAAACATCGAATCCTTAATTGTATAACTAACTTATCAATGAAATTTTATTGGGTAAGAATATATATTCAACTGACTTACCAAAATGCGTTTCAACAAGTTTGTTGCAGTTGCATTATCAGCTGTCCAGAGTCCGACTAAATGTCTACTTAGCTGTCTGAAAAAAGCAGACGTTGAGAAAGGTTTGCTGCTTTATCTCAGCTAGAACAAAAAGGAATTTTTAAGAACAACATATCATGTAAGAAATAAAACTACAGTTAAAAAAAAAATTCTACCTACTCATAACTCTGTAATAATCTATATGGGAAAATAATCTAAAAAAGAGGGGATATGTATATAACTGAGTCATTCTGCTGTACATGGGGATCTAACACAACACCCTAAATCAACTATACTCCAATAAAAATTAAGGAAAAAATCATTCTGATGTTAAATACTAAAAATTAATATTTTAACTTGAGATATATGAGTTAGGGAAACAATTAGACTTGACAATATAAATAGTTTGTATTACAAGTCCTGCTATAGTGATCACATCATTCTGGAGTTCTTTGGAATTCTGAACATGAGCAAAAGTCAACTATGTTCTAATACATACTTCTTGGCAAAGTCAGAGATAGAAAATATTTTGAGTTTTGAAGTCTGAACAAAGATTTAAAAAGCACTTTTGAGCTAAAAGAATATTTTGATTCAAAGTGAAAATCTAAGATTCATGTTGAATCTAGGACTTAGTCATTTACTAATCTTAACCCCCATGATGATATCTGTTACCCAGACTAGAAGCTTCTCGTAAACAGGGAATACATTTTATTCATCAGAGACCCTTCTATGCTTTGGTAGGGATTCAACCGCCATTTGCAATAAGAATGAGGATGAATCCTGTGAGGGGAATGACCAAATTACCACTTAAGGGTATATACGTTACACTACCACAAGAAAGCAGTTTAATAAGAAAACTCAAACTGTGCTTTGTTCTGCCACCAAAAAACAAAAATCACTACTAAAACTGTTTACTCTATGTCTCTCTGGAAGCCTATTAACATACTGAAGTAATAACACATAATTTCCTTCACTGGCATTTGCTAAGTATCGTATCAATGATTCCTAAAAGATTTTAATTAGAGATAACATTTTATAGCAGCAATTTATAAAAGATAAAGCAATGCAAATGATAAACAGTATTTCTATTATCATTTGACAGTTTTTCAATATTGTTACTGATCACAGTAGGGAATGCAACTGATTGATTAAACTGATTAATAAAAAGTAAAACAAACAGGAAAGGGCTAACATGGGGGTTTAATGGAATAAGATATTAAATAGTCTCTACTAGGTAATATCTTAGCAAATACAAGGCAGTACATCAAGGAAATAATCTTCTTTTTATATCTTTCTGTTTTCACAGGCAACACTGAAGACTACTTTTATGCCTAGTATTTTCAAGTAAGGGATGCAAATAGCTTCTCATCATAGTAAAAACAGGAAACTTCTGGCAGAGCAGCATACTACAGTAGCCAATAACCAAATATAGGTGATAAATAAATGAAATTTATATTTCTATAATAAAGTAAGCATAAGTCAGCAATTTACACTATTATTTTAAAAAGCCAAAAAGAACATGATTAAAATATTACATCAGGAATTACAAAAAAAAATTAAAAGAGCTGGGATTCATACAACAGGGAGTAAACAGATTTGTGTGTTTCCTCATGCTTGAAGGATTTTTATAAAAAAGATGATTTACCTAAGGGAAAACTGTTTAACTCCAAGAGATTCAGGATAGGCTTGATTAGGTAAGGCTGGCTAGATAATGAAGTTTTCTTTATTCTTAGAGTAACTAACAGACCAAAGTTATTTACAAATCACTAGGTGGGTCATCTACATACAAGATAGCCAGGAGGAAATGTAAGGAGAAACTCCCTGGGGACATGTAGTTCTAGGTTCTAAGCTACAAAGCACTCTTTCCCATGTTCCAGTCCCATGACTACACGGTGTAGAGCTTGATGAGCAGAGAGTGGGGGGAAAAAGCAGTTTCATTTTTTTCCTCCCCAGTTATGCAGGGACAGGGACAATGATCTTTTGGGTACAATCTTTCCATAAGGAAAGGACAAGAACTAGGTGAATCAAAAGAAAATGAAACATCTGTGTAATCCAAACACTGTTTAATGTAATATCTGAACCCCTTCTCTAAACAAGTTAACTGATAACAAATTAAATTTAACCTACCTATTTGTAAGCATCCTTTGATCTGAGCTTATTGTAAACATCGCAGTATGCAAGTGTCGAGGTAAGGCACCTTCACTTAGGGCAAGCTCCTGCATTTTTGTAGCAATTTCTTTGTCACCTTCCTTTGGAAAAAGGGTAAGATGATCCCTAAAGCAACAATCTAAAGCAAGCTATTTTAATTTTGTTAATTTTACATCTCTAGATAAAATAATTATTCAGTATACAATGTAAGAAAAATTAAATATGCAACTCCAATTTTCCAAAAATAACATAGGTGAATAATATAAGTCATTTAAAAATATTATTTGCCTTTGGAATAAGGTTTTAATGTTCCAAGATATAGTTATCTCAGGAATTATGCATTGTTTAACTTTAAAATTAGGTTCATTCCTTGAGTATGTATCAGCCAATGAAGGGGAGAGGTGACTTACAGAAATCAGTAACTTCTACCAAAGGCATCTGCAAACCTGCTTGCTCTTGTTGGTAAAGATATATTTACTTTTATGGTGAATACAATTCTTTATTTTTTTAAAAAAGATGTGACATTGAGGCAGTTCTTTGTATTCTTATTTCACTCTGATTATTTAGACTTACTTTCACAAAAGGGTAGGATAGACAGGACTACTAATCAAAGATAAACAGAGCTATGAATTAAGCAAGCACTGTGATATTTAAGATGTGTGGAAAAAGTAAAAATACAATGTTACTGAAAAAAAGTACAAGTATATAGTATAACTGAAGATTCAGAAGTATACAAATGTACATGCAGTATGAATATGTACATATATCATTTGATACAAATGAATGAAGTATGTATATAAATATACATAGTATGTATATGTACATATATAATTTTGAACATGGTCTGAGAGGAAATTCACCAGAAAACTAACAGCTGTTGTCTCTGGATGGTAAAAATACAGGTGATTTATTTCTTCCTTGTGTTTTTTCTGAAAAACCCAATACTTCTTAAAAAGATCATACACTACTTTCACAATCAGAAAATAGCAACTTAAGATACTTGCCAGGATTTTGGTGTAAATTTAAAAAGCCTCCCTTACACAGACACTGCTCTAGTAACTGGCTAGGAATCTGACACCTGTGGCTTGCACTGAAGTCAAAACGGCCTTTTGGTTATACCTGACATTCATTAAATATTTCTGAATGAATGGCAATATATTAATGGATCAAATCCAGAAAGACTCTTTGGTATGGTCTCATGGTCCTAACTGTCCTTGGCGACTTCAAGCTCTGTAAGTGAGAGATGTGGCATTTACTTTGGAAGCTAATATTAAGCATAGAACCTATTAGCTGAAGGGGGACAATTCACTTTTATTTCATGTATACACTAAAAATGCAAATAAACTTTGATATTCCAACCAATCTAAGCCTATATATAATTTTCAACAGCTGTTTAACAGTATACTAATACTGTGCTTATTATTTAGCTACTTGTTATATTTATGAACTATAATGGCAGAGTTTTTTGACAAAGGGAGCACTCTTACATTTTATCCAATAATGACAACAAAAGTATATAAAAATTCAAAAGCCATTAGACTGATATCGTAAACATCCAGTATGTAAGTTCATATTAATAGCCACAATCTTGTTTTCTAAAAAATATCTATCTATCTATCCAAAGTCGCTCAGTTGTATCTTACTCTTTGCGACCCCAAGGACTGTAGCCTGCCAGGCTCCTCTGTCCATGGAATTCTCCAGGTAAGAATAATGGAGTGGGTAGCCGTTCCCTTCTCCAGGGGGTCTTCCCAATTGAGGGATCAAACCCTTATCACATGGGCAGGTGGCTTCTTCACCATCTGAGCCACCAGGGAAGCCCAAGTAAACTGGAATGGGTAGCCTGTCCCTTCTCCAGGGGATCTTCCCAACCCAGGAATCGAACTAGGGTCTCCTACATTGCAAGCAGATTCTTTCTTTCCCACCTGAGCTACCAGATGATAAGGCTGAAGCAACTATCCTGGAGAAGCAAGAGTTCCTGTCCAATAATATCATGTCCTGATCTCTGGGGCTTAAACATATATGCAGGTGAGCATGAGGAATTTTTTGTTACAATATTTATTTAATACTACTTGGCTATAAACTAACTCCATTAATAGATTTCCACATAGACTTAGTACCTGAATGAAGTTTCAATACCATCACCACTACCATCCGCAAAAGAGAGGAAGAGAGAAAGAATGCTAACTTTTCTTTTAAAATAAAACAAATAATGGAGGACCAGAAAAATTAATTTGCTCTAAATCTACTTACTTAAGAACTTTAAGTTCTTAGTTTATTCTTGAAGGATTGTTGTTACAACTAGTTTAAAAGAAATATAAACATTTAAAATTACTTTTCTTACCCAGAAATACTGCATATTTCCCGTAAAAGACTGAAAGTAACTTTGTCAGCCCAAGTTAAAATAGCCAATTAACATTCAAGTAAGTTGAAATTTCAAAATTGTTTTCTCACCTCTATTATTGCCTTCATAACCAATCCAGCTCCCTTTATAATTGCCATGGAAGGATGCTTTAAAATAGGGAGAAAAAAGTATCACAGAATAAAAGAGTTTTATTCCAACATATTTAGGGGTTGCTCTTAAGAGGGATACACAGTTTTATGCAAAGTATTAACCCATAAAATTGAAAGTCAAACCCTTTCACCCTTTCAAGCCATAAAATTAATAAAAAGCTACATCTCAAAGTCAGTTCACAGTCTGGTTTAAAAATTTTAGGTATTCTTATAATATAGCTTTACAGATACTAAAAACAAAGAGTTTACAGAAGTAGAAACAGCTAGCACTAATGTGAATAATTATATATATTCTACTTCTGTCTCTTATACACATCTAGTCCCGTGGACTGCAAGGAGATCCAACCTAAAATTCAAGCCATAAAATTAATAAAAAGCTACATCTCAAAGTCAGTTCACAGTCTGGTTTAAAAATTTTAGGTATTCTTATAATATAGCTTTACAGATACTAAAAACAAAGAGTTTACAGAAGTAGAAACAGCTAGCACTAATGTGAATAATTATATATATTCTACTTATTGGAATGATAAATATCAAATAATTATGATATTAACATAACAGAAATAGACATTTATAAATATAAATATCATATACACACATGTACATAATAAACATGATGGCATTATATGAAATAAATGTTTTCAATTGCTCATGAAAGGCCCTGCTAAAGCTCACCTTAATATTTGGAAATTTATAAAGAAAAGAACTTTGAATTGACCATAGGAAAAAAATCAGTTTTTCACTACTTTTAAGATGGAAAAGATGGGCAACAGAGTCAAATATTGATCAAAAGCCATCAATACAGCTCTACGTGAAACACCAAGAAATCAGTGACATATTCTAATACGATAACATACTAGGCTGTATTTATTTAGATTACCACAGAAGCACACATACATTATTTTAAAAATAAACTGACCAAAAAGTGGTTCTCTCGGATTAGTTGTTACGTGATAAAAGTGTAAGCTCTCACCTGAAAGAGTTTAAAGAGTGTTCTTCCATTGGATGCTACCATCTCCAAGAGCATATCGAACTGCTGCCCTTCTGTTGTCTCACTATATGGAGCACACAGGGCAAAAGTAAGGAAGTCCAAGAGTGAACTAATAACTAGCGCACCAGTCCCATGATCCTGAAACAAAATAACATATTACTTTGGCTTAGTGCAGAGAGCTTCACTTAAAACACAGCTAATGATGGGGTTTTTCCTGTTATCCTATTATGTTAGAAGTGAACATTTAATTTCCCAAAATGAGTTTTAAAGTGCTCTCAACATGAGTACTCAAAGCAGTACTAATGTAGTATAACTAGTGGTTATCTCAAAAAGAAAACAGTTAAAATTCAGTCAAATTTCAAGAAAATAACCAAGACTCCTCAAACAGGTATGACAAATGCTAATGTATATTTATATAAAAGGCAATCTTGGATAACACCTGCAAAGCTCTAGCAATCTGTTCATATTCCTTCTAGATGTTATAGACTGCCCATCTCCAAAACTGTTAACCAATGATTGAGGAATAAAGATTTTATTAGCACTTTTTTAAAGCAAATTATTTCATAATGACATTTTTTAAGCAAGTAGAAAAGTAAAAATCTGGGATATAACTAAAAAGTTAAAGGCTTTGCAATTTATCCTTTCCTAAATAATTAAATAGTCTTAAGACACTATCTTATAGTAATAAAATAAGTAAGTGAACAAGCTGAACTGTAAACCAATACTGAAACGAGGGCCACAATTTAAAACAAACAGAACAAAAACTGTCCATGTTGTACTTCCAGAATATCTTCAATCTGTATGGTATCACTCATTAAGACAAATTTAACTTTAACTCACCACATGGGAATTAAATTTCTCCAGTAAGTTTTCCAGAAACTTCTTTGAAGAGAGAAGAGAAGCTTTGTTTAGCTGTTCTTGTCTTAAATCATAGTCATCATGCATGGGCTATTGATTAAAAACAGTGATAAATTCATAAGCAGTTGCATCACATAAAAGTTATTTATGAAGAGTACTCACTGAACAACTGAAAGAACTAAAAACCACATCCTTTAAGGCAGAAAGGAAACTTGTGATAACCAGGAGGAAATGATTTCTCCTGGGTCTGATGAGACTGTGGATAATCTGCCTAACAAGTAAGGGTAGATAGTACTGCACAGGGTACTTTTGAGAGAATAAGTCACAGATCTCCCTCTTAAAAAGCAAATAACACCCATTCTTTTTATTAAAAAGCAAATAACACCTCCCCCAATTTTATAACATAAATTTGAAACGATAAACTTAGCATTTTAAAGTAAGTACTAATGTTAGCAGCAAATACTTCCTTGTCTCAAGATGATTCTCTTTTGACAGTTGGAATAAACTACTTCCCTGGTGGCTCAGAGGGTAAAGCCTCTGTCTACAATGCGGGAGACCCGGGTTCGAGCCCTGGGTTGGGAAGATTCCCTGGAGAAGGAAATGGCAATCCACTCCAGTACTACTGCCTGGAAAATCCCATGGACAGAGGAGCCTGGCAGGCTGCAGTCTATGGGGTCGCAAAGAGTCGGACACGACTGAGCGACTTCCCTTCACTTCCCTTCACTTCTTCAAGAGCATAAAAAGGATTCCAGCATGATAGTTAGGAGTAAAGATCAAATTCTACTTCTGCTACTGACTATAGCCAACCTTAGACACACTTAAATTACTTTAACTCTGTTTCATTTTCCTCAGCTATAAAGAGGGAATAAAAGTACTCACCTTATTAGACTATTATGAAGCTCAAATGAGATAATTCATGCAAAATTATTTCACACTACTATTATTTTTTGTTCTAGTTTTTCCACTAATTCTTTTAAAATTAACTTATGTATTTTTGTCTGTTCTGGGTTTTTCATTGCTGTGCACATGGACTTTCTCTAGGTGTAGCAAGTGCAGGGGCTACTCTCTAGTTGTGGTACACAGGCTTCGCGTCACGGTGGCTTCTCTTGTTGTGCAGCACTGGGTCTAGGGAGCATGGACTTCAGCAGTCGTGGCTTGCGGGCTCCAGAGAGTGTGGGGTTCAAAAACTGTAGAGCACAGACTTAGCTGCCCTGTGGCAGCTAAGTGGAATCTTCCCTTTCCAAGGACTGAATTGGGTGCACTGCATTCGCAGGCAAATTCTTAACCACTAGATCACCAGGGAAGTCCTTCACTAATTCTTTAATGGAATTACTTTTAATAAAGATAATAAAATCCACTTTGGGGAATAAATGCAAGGTTTTATACAAGGGCTTCCCTGCTGGCTCAGACAGTAAAGAATCCACTTGCGATGCAGGAGGCCTGAGTTCATTCTCTGGGTTGGGAAGATCCCCTGAAGAAGGAAAGGGCTACCCACTCCAGTATTCTTGCCTGGAGAATCCCAAGGACAGTGGAGCCTGATGGACTACAGTCCATGGGGTCGCAGAGAGTCAGACACGACAAAGCAACTAACACATTCAAGTGATTACTTATGCTTAATGTATACCACTAAGTCTGCCTAAAGTACTTACTATAAGGAACGTATACACTACACAAAATTGAAATAAACCAAAAATTTCAAAGTTTTACAGCTTTCTCCCCACAACAAGCTGTCAGCAAGTTAGAGTTTTACCTCTAAAACCACTTTCAAATGTGCCTTTAGTCCATCTTACTTCAGCACTTCATTTCTTACATGATAATTTGCTCTCCGTGCCTCTAACTTGACCTCTAATCTATACTTCACATACCATCCATGAATTTTCTAAACTTCCACAACTGACATGCTACCACTGCTCTGTTGAAAAAAATCAGTTGTTCTTTATTATAAAGCATACAAAACTAGCACACATCTCTAGCTGTAACTCCTAAACCTGTGTGCCTCCATTCATACGTTATGATCCAGTCATATTCAATCATTTTTCGCTTCCCAAATAAACTTTTGCATATGCTAATTATTCTTCCTGCCTCTTGAGAAACCTGTATACAGGTCGGGAAGCAACAGTTAGAACTGGACATGGAACAACAGACTGGTTCCAAATAGGAAAAGGAGTATGTCAAGGCAGTATATTGTCACCCTACTTATTTAACTTATATGCAGAGTACATCATGAGAAACCCTGGGCTGGAGGAAGCACAAGCTGAAATCAAGATTGCTGGGAGAAATATCAATAATCTCAGATATGCAGATGACACCACCCTTAAGGCAGAAACTGAAGAAGAACTAAAGAGCCTCTTGATGAAAGTGAAAGAGGAGAGTGAAAAAGTTGGTATGGCAAACAGATGGGGAAACAGTGGAAACAGTGGCTGACTTTATTTTTCTGGGCTCCAAAATCACTGCAGATGGTGACTGCAACCATGCAATTTAAAGACGCTTGCTGACTCCTGGGAAGGAAAGTTATGACCAACCTAGACAGCATATTAAAAAGCAGAGACATTACTTTGTCAACAAAGGTCCACCTAGTCAAGGCTATGGTTTTTCCAGTGGTCATGTATGGATGTGAGAGTTGGACTATAAAGAAAGCTGAGTGCAGAAGAATTGATGCTTTTGAACTACTGTGTTGCAGAAGATTCTTGAGAGTCCCTTGCACTGCAAGGAGACCCAACCAGTCCATCCTAAAGGAGATCAGTCCTGGGTGTTCATTGGAGGGACTGATGTTGAAGCTGAAACTCCAATATTTGGCCACTTGATGTGAAGAGCTGACTCACTGGAAAAGACCCTGATGCTGGGAAAGATTGAGGGCAGGAGGAGAAGGGGCAAACAGAGGATAAGATGATTGGATGGCATCACTGACTCAATGCACATGGGTGTGGGTGGACTCCGGGAGTTGGTGATGGACAGGGAGGCCTGGAGTGCTGTGGTTCATGGGGTTGCAAAGAGTCGGACACGACTGAGCGACTGAACTGTACTGAACTATTCTTCCTTCGCGACTAGAAAATATCTACCTGTCCCTTAAGATTCAGATCAAGTGTAACATATCCCATAAAGACTAACCTAGAACCTTTTATCTTCTCATCACAAAACCAGAATCAAGTGCTGCTTTTTAGGGATCCCATGGCCCCTACTATGTATACAGTTATATACACATGCCTACCTTACTAGACTGCCAGCAATTTCAGGGAGGAATTTTGTCTTAACATCTTGGTATTTCTTTTGGTAAACAGCACAGTGCCTAGTTTATAGGCTATGCTAAACAAATGTATATTTGAATAAGTAAATGGCTGTAAGAGCAAGTTAGGAAATATAAAAACATCGAATTTAATTGAAACAATAAAATCTAGGTTTGTGGAAATTTAAACCATCAGTCACTCAGAATTCGCTTCCTTGAGAAAAACACCAGTACTTACACACATGAGGGCACAGAGCATATCAACAGCTGCATGGATTACTCCATTGTTGCTCCTCTTGAGTGCTTTTACTACCTTCACTCCAAGACGCTCCCGAAACCTCATGGGACAAAACAACAGTGTATAGTAGCAACACCAGAGCATCATTCTATTATTTTATTATAAAAACATAACATAGTAAGTTATTTTAAGTTTCTACTACATTACTACAGCAATTAAATATTCTGAATCCCATATCTAGAACATAACAGTTTTCATAATTTTTTTTTCCTTTGATGGGGGGCTTGAAGGTTGATTAAAGCTAAAAGGCTTGAATTTGAACTTCCCATTCAAATTCACTAAAACAAGAGTCAGTAATATCATGGGTGAATGTATAAATAAGAGTCAGCAATATCATTTCCATTCATTCATCTTGCTTTTTTATATCTCATGAATAGAAACTACTTTTCAACCATATTAAAAAGTAACAAGTTTAATCAGATATAAAGAGGTAAATTTGTTGATTATTTGCTATTTTGACTTTTTCAAATTCTTATTAAAAGAAAAAAAATTAAGGCAACTTACTTTGGAAGCTGAGTAAAAGCTAGAAAACCAGCTTTGGAAGCCACAAGCCTCCTCACAGCCTGGAATTGACTCTCAAGTTCTGCATTTGAAGCAACAACATCCCCTTCTTGGGACAATAATGCCGTTATGGCATTATTGATCAGTTTTTCTTTGTTTTCTGAGAAGAGACCCTAGGTGAGGAAGAGTATTTCAAAAGAGTTTCTATACCAAAAATTAATGACAATGAACAAATTATGATACAATTTGTCTTACATCCTGCGTCACTGCATGCAGAACTCCACTATATGAAATGTTAGCGTTGAACCTGAACACAGCATCTGCAAAGTTGCCATCTGTAAGGAAATGAATGATTCAAAACGATTTAGAGGTCTGCACTATACTTACTTATTGTTAAGTAGATGGATGGAAATGAAATTATATTTAAATCAATACTTACTTGGAGGTGTAGCCAAGAATCTGAGATGAAGGCTCTCTACCTCCTCATCGACAGGCATGCTGAGTAACCCCCATCGCTGACCTTTATGAGTTGATGTCATTTTTACACAAACATCTCGGTTACCAGAGGCTCTGACTCCATCCAGCAAACTTGCTAATAAGGAATCTCTAAGCAAAGTTAAAAATAAAAAGGCTTTAGGACTGATAATCTAGGGAGATTTTTATTTAGAAAGCAGCATAGGCCCTTTAGAAGGTAACCTGCTCAGGGGGGCACCCTGGGTACCAGGGAAGTACTAAAGAGAAGTGGCAGGAGAGAACCTAACATCCAATACTATATCTTCACTTTCCTGTTTAATATCATATCCAAGTTACTAAAGGAATGGATCGTTAACATTTTCCTCTTGCTTTCTAATTTTAAGATTGTCATTACCAGTTTTACTGAGAGATAACTTACAAATCACAAAAGTCATTCAATTAAAATGTAGAGTCTGGTAATTTTTCATAAATTTATACGGTTGTACAATCATTACCACAATCCAGTTTTTATACATTTCCAGCACCCCAAGAAGTTTTCTTGTGCCCATTTGCAAAAAACTCCCTAGCCTCAGGCAACCATTTATCTGCTTCTTTCTCTACAGTTTTACTTATTCAAGAAACTTCATCAAGAGAATAAGACAAGCCACAATTTGGGAATAAATATTTACAAAAGACATATCTGATAAAGGACCATTACCCAAAATATACTAAGAACTCTTAAAATTCAACAATAAAAAGAATAACCCAATAAAAAAATGATCCTGCAGCCTGGGTGGGAGGAGGGTTTGGGAGAGAATGGATACATGTATACGTATGGCTAAATCCCTTTGCTGTTCACTTGAAACAATCACAATTTTGTTAACTGGCTATACTCCAATACAAAATTAAAGTGGAAAAAACAAGGAAAAAGAATGATCCAAAGTCCTGTATGATGCTTTACATCATATAACATCAGGAAAATGCTAATTAAAACAAGATATCACAACATTAGTGTTCAGTTCAGTTCAGTTCAGTCGCTCAGTCGTGTCCGACTCTTTGCGACCCCATGAATCGCAGTACGCCAGGCCTCGCTGTTCATCACCATCTCCTGGAGTTCACTCAGACTCACGTCCATCGAGTCAGTGATGCCTCCAGCCATCTCATCCTCGGTCGTCCCCTTCTCCTCCTGCCCCCAATCCCTCCCAGCATCAGAATCTTTTCCAATGAGTCAACTCTTCGCATGAGGTGGCCAAAGTACTGGAGTTTCAGCTTGAGCATCATTCCTTCCAAAGAAATCCCAGGGTTGATCTCCTTCAGAATGGACTGGTTGGATCTCCTTGCAGTCCAAGGGACGCTCAAGAGTCTTCTCCAACACCACACTTCAAAAGCATCAATTCTTCGGCGATCAGCCTTCTTCACAGTCCAACTCTCACATCCATACATGACCACAGGAAAAACCATAGCCTTGACTAAACGGACCTTAGTCGGCAAAGTAATGTCTCTGCTTTTGAAAATGCTATCTAGGTTGGACATAACTTTTCTTCCAAGGAGTAAGCGTCTTCTAATTTCATGGCTGCAGTCACCATCAGCAGTGATTTTGGAGCCCAAAAAAATAAAGTCTGGCACTGTTTCCACTGTTTCCCCATCTATTTCCCATGAAGTGATGGGACCAGATGCCATGATCTTCGTTTTCTGAATGTTGAGCTTTAAGCCAACTTTTTCACTCTCCTCTTTCACTTTCATCAAGAGGCTTTTTAGCTC
>SJYT01059070.1:194806-215040 GCA_006410635.1 Cephalophus harveyi
AATCTGAAATACTGACACCATCAAATGCTGATAAGAATGTGGAGAAACAGGAACTCTCATTCACTGCTGGTTGGAATGCACAATGGTAGAGCCACTTTAGGAATACAGTTTGGCAGTTTCTTATAAAACTCAACAAACTCTTACCATATGCTCCAGTGACTACATTCCTTTGTATTCACCTAAAGGAGTTTAAAACATACCCACACAAAACCTGCACACAGGTTTAGTTGTTTTACCATGTGGTACTTGCACTGAGTGTATTTTTATCAAAGTAACTGGCTACCATTATCCAAACAATTTAAGAATGAAAGTGAAAGGTATTATTTTTAAATACTTAAAAAGTGTAAGTTTCAGAAACATACTTTATTTTCCATCCTTTGATTTAATATCAAGTAACCATTTTTATGGTTTTCCCAGAGATCACATATGGATGTGAGGACTATAAAGAA
Organism: Cephalophus harveyi; assembly: GCA_006410635.1. Lineage (NCBI taxonomy): Eukaryota > Metazoa > Chordata > Mammalia > Artiodactyla > Bovidae > Cephalophus > Cephalophus harveyi. The sequence continues at coordinate 195,256 of SJYT01059070.1, forward strand.
AACTGAGCACTGAAGAACTGATGCTTTTGAACTGCTGTGTTGGAGAAGACTCTTGAGAGTCCCTTGGACTGCAGGGAGATCCAACCAGTCCATCCTAAAGGAGATCAGTCCTGCGTGTTCATTAGAAGGACTGATGTTGAAGCTGAAACTCCAAACTTTTGGCCACCTGATGTAAAGAGCTGACTCACTGGAAAAGACCCTGATGCTGGGAAAGATTGAGGGCAGGAGGAGAAGGGGACAACAGAGGATAAGATGGTTGGATGGCATCACCGACTCAATGCACACGAGTTTAGGTGGACTCCGAGAGTTGGTGATGGACAGGGAGGCCAGGCGTGCTGCGGTTCACGGGGTCACAAACAGTCGGACACGACTGAGTGACTGAAATGAACTGAACTGAACCATTTTTATACTCTTTCGAAACTTGCAAACTAAATGAAGGGTATTTCAAACATGCAGCAAAATAAAGTTGTCTTTTCCTTCATTACATAATTTTAAAGTTCTAGATAAAATTTATCTTTGTTTTTCCTCTTTGATGAAGCACTTTGCCTTGCACATACCAAGATCTCAAAAACTAGATGAATTTTAAAAAGATACCTCTCTGTTGAAGAGTATTTCCGTATTTGGCCTTTTATAAATTCAATGGTAAAAAGCTGTGGATTTTCTGAGTCACAAACCAATGCAAACACCTAAGGAACACAAGAAACAAGTTCCATGAAAGATGTTAGTATTATGGTATTCCATTAGAAAAACTACACATCATTTAGCTGACAAAAGTCTATATTTAAAAATATAACTTGGTTATAATATCAGAATTTAAGAGCTGCTTAAAAGTCTCATTCACATTTTCATATAATACTTAATAAATTAATTTTCATTATATACTTGAAAAACAAACTTTGCAATATTCATTGTTCTAAGATCAATAAATACAATGAAAAATTAAATACAGATTGTTTCCTATTCTTTAGGCCCAAAAAATATTAAAACAGAAAGAAAATTATTCTAATATATCAACAGGAAGAAATCTCATTTAAACTATTACTGAAACTTACTTCTCCTAAGGGCTTCAATGTTGCAATATTATAGGTTGCTGGATCACGTTCTACTAAACATGTTTCTGTAAGCGCTAGAATTCTTTTTACAGGTTCCTTCAAACAAAATCAAAATATATTAAAAAATTATTGAAGAAAAATGTCAAAATTAGATGAACAAATTTTTATTTTTAATATATGAGCTTACCGAATGTCTAGGTGATATTTTCTGGACTATAAACTCTGCTAAAGATGTGATGGATTCATCAGTGCTGTATTTGCCAAATCGAAGGTTCAAATATTGCTCAAATTCTAAAGGCTCTTTTCTGATCCGCAATGAAATACCTATATAGTTGCCAGCATGATCTATTGCACTTTTGATAATTTCTTCTCTTTGCTCTGATGCAAATAAATGCTGCATAAATTTTGAAATTTAAAATGTTAGGGTTGAAATAATTAAAATGTGACCATAGTGAATCAACTCATAGAAAAGCGCCTGAAGGAGCAATTCTAAGAGGAAAAAAGGTAGATCTTATCAGAAGTAAATACGCAGTATGTTTTGGCTGATTATTAAACTAAAATCAAAGTCTGAAATACAAAGCCTTGCAAATAATCACTGAAAGGAAATTATCTCATAAATTCTCAGAGTCTGGTTCTCATCCCTGTGTGGAAAACTGCACTCTTGGGCTCCAAAAAAGGCCCCAAATCCCAGCCAAGTCCAATGGAGGTGCTGGGTACTACGGTGGACAGAATTGCAGTTTCAACTAAGGTTGCTCTGACTTCATCTGTTTCTATATAATGCTTTCATGCAAGATCACCTTGAAAAATGCTTAAATGCTCACCAAGTCACTGGCCTATGAATATTACAAACCAACCTCCAGAGTCTATTAAGGATAAGGTATTGCTACTTGCATGTGATACCTGGAGGCCAAAAATGCTGTGAAGGGCAGGATAGGAGAATCCCACAAGAAAGACCTGTCCTGCCTGGAATGCCATGAACTACCCTGTTGAGAAACATTGGATCAGATGATGTTTTAAAACCTGATTTCATTTCCAACAGTTTATCTCAGTCACTATGGATGGAGAAGATATCAGTTACTTGAATGAATCTGTTATGGTCTCATATCTGTAGTGAATTGACTCATTTTAGCTAGTGTTTTTTAAAAGGCAGACATTATGCTTAGCTTCCTGCCACTCAAATGGTGGTCCAAGGACCAGTAAAGTCAGCATCACCTATGAGCCTGCTAGATGTATAGCATCTCAGTTCCAACCTCAATCCTACGGAATCAAAATCTGAGAGTGAACAAGATGCCCCAGCTGATTTGTATGCACCTTCAAGTCTGAGGCACACTGCCACATACAGTACTATGAATAAACATGTTCCCAAACTTGCCTGAATGTTCAGCTCAATTCTGGAGTTTTAAAAATTGCCATTGCTAGGCCTCCCATTATATTAACTGAATCAGTATCATCAGAAAATGAGCCAAGGGCACAATGGGCTTAAGGAAACTCTCTAGGTGATTACAATGGAATCCAAGTTAAACCCATGCACCTATATATTAAGGCTACCAAGTTTGACGTCAGCTATCATTTAATAAGTAACATATGCGAAAAAAAATTACAACTGCTTGATGCCAAAAAGCAATAAAACATGTTGGCAATTGAGGAGTGTCACAATTCTTATCCTTAGTGTTTACCTTACGCATTGGTAGGCTTGATGAATTAATGTCATTCTGTTAAGATGTGTGAAGCCATATTACTGTAATTAGATATGTTTTCCACCAAGAGGTTAATCATTATAAACTTCTACCACCCAGGAAGGAGACAAACCTTTGGGCAGCACGATGACAGGTTTTAGGCTGCTATAGGGTAGGAAAGGGAACGGGATTTTCTCTTGGATCATTCATTTTTTGGGTCTAGACTCAGCGGTAACAAAATGTCTATATGCACGTTCCTAGATGAGTGACACTAGGATGGTACCCATCATCTGGGTAGAATGAGGATGGGACAAGGCCTATAACTCTGAAGAAGCTAACATGTTTTGTAAATCAGATCGTTCACCCCATCCATCATTTTCTTTTCTTTTTGCTACACTTAGCCTCTTGTATGGAGAAGGCAATGGCATCCCACTCTAGTACTCTTGCCTGGAAAATCTCACGGACAGAGGAGCCTGGTGGGCTGCAGTCCATGGGGTTGCGAAGAGTCTGACATGACTGAGCGACTTCACTTTCATTTTTTACTTTCATGCAATGGAGAAGGAAATGGCAACCCACTCCAGTGTTCTTGCCTGGAGAATCCCAGGGAGAGCAGAGCCTGGTGAGCTGCCGTCTATGGGGTTGCACAGAGTCAGACACGACTGAAGCGACTTAGCAGCAGCAGCAGCCTCTTGTATATCCAAAAGACTTGCCCTGGTTCTGCTATCCAGGGATGGATAATTTATCTACAGAACACTAAATCTTGGGAGTAGTGTTCCCAGGATATTAAGGTAGCTACAGAATTTAAAATCTCAAGAGAAAGGACTCTGAGAGTAAGTTCAGCTGAGCCTCTCCATCTGGACACTCTAATGCTCATCTCTGAGGTATGGGGTTTAATCAAGAAAGGCAGGATGTTTCTTATTAAAAAAAATGGTCATAATCTATAGCTCTATTTCTACTGCCAATTAACAAACAGGGTCTCAGCACCTTAAGAGGTTTCTGTTGTATCCCAAAATTTACATGTAACTCAGAATTTCAAGACAAAAACATGCAATGAACTCCAAATTTGAATTTTTGAAGTCTATTCAGATTTCAGATTACAAATAGCTGGGCAAAGGAAAGAAGACTATAAAAAAATAGTTTAATGTAGTTCAAAGAAAGCTTAGAAACTTTCAAGTAAAACATTAGTACTAATGAAAATAAAACTGTGATCACTGTTTATTAAATATTAAGCAACATATTGTGCTAAGAATTTTACATAAAGTATCTCATTTGATCAAAAAACCTAAGACATACACATACTATTCTCCACATTTTAGAGAGCTGCAAATTGGAATTCAAGCTGAGGTCTACCTGATACCAAAGCCTGCACTCAAAATACCATACTTCCTTCCAGAGGACTCTAAGGAAATTTCAAAATTAAGTGTAAAAACTCTGCTTTCCTTCAAATGGTCATGTCTCTTTTAAGATAACTTTTTAAAAACACTACTTACCAATCTACTAAATCCTCCATAAAGTATACAAAACCCTCCTTGATAATCAGAGAGATCTACAAAGCCTTCAATATTTCTATAGTCATAGGAACAGAGGACTCTGTTTGTTGCAGGGTTAATCTGGTCAAAGCCTCCTGGCGTTACTTCCAAAATGACAGGTTTTCTTGTATCACTCCAGTGATGCTTATAGCAGTTATATCTCTGCAGAGAAAAATAATAATACTTCTAAATTCATATTTAAGGTTACCATAAAACGCCATTACATTTAATGTATCACTCACTGCAGAAAAAAAAAAACAACAAAAAACCCCAAAAATCTATAATATTATAAAATTTTAGAAATACTAATCAAATTCTTAAAGACATTTTTACTTTGGCCATTTGGAGGTTTATGTTTATTCAATTAAGAATGTTTAGACTAACTAAAGGAAGTATCATATCAGTTGAGTCGCTCAACTGTGTCCGACTCTATGACCCCATGAAGAGCAGCACGCCAGGCCTCCCTATCCAACACCAACTGCCAGAGCCTACCCAAACCCACGTCCATTGAGTCAGTGATGCCATCCAACCATCCCATCCTCTGTCATTCCCTTCTCCTGGCTCAATCGTTTCCAGCATCAGAGTCTTTATCAGGTGGCCAAAGTAACCATGTCCAGTCCTAACTGTTGCTTCCTGACCTGCATACAGATTTCTCAAGAGGCAGGTTAGGTGGTCTGGTATTCCCATCTCTTTCAGAATTTTCCACAGTTTATTGTGATCCACACAGTCAAAGGCTTTGGCATAGTCGATAAAGCAGAAGTAGATGTTTTTCTGGAACTCTCTTGCTTTTTCCATGATCCAGCGGATGTTGGCAATTTGATCTCTGGTTCCTCTGCCTTTTCTAAAGCCAGCTTGAACATCAGGGAGTTCACGGTTCACGTATTGCTGAAGCCTGGCTTGGAGAATTTTGAGCATTACTTTACTAGCATGTGAGATGAGTGCAATTGTGCGGTAGTTTGAGCATTCTTTGGCATTGCCTTTCTTTGGGATTGGAATGAAAACTGATCTTTTCCAGTCCTGTGGCAACCGAGTTTTCCAAATTTGCTGGCATACTGATTGCAGCACTTTCACAGCGTCATCTTTTAGGATCTGAAATAGCTCAACTGGAATTCCATCACCCCCACTAGCTTTGTTCATAGTGATGCTTCCTAAGGCCCACTTGACTTCACATTCCAGGATGTCTGGCTCTAGGTGAGTGTGAGTGATCACACCGTCGTGATTATCTGGGTTGTGAAGATCTTTTTTGTAAAGTTCTTCTGTGTATTCTTGCCACCTCTTCTTAATATCTTCTGTTCCTGTTAGGTCCCTTCCATTTCTGTCCTTTATTGAGCCCATCTTTACATGAAATGTTCCCTTGGTATCTCTAATTTTCTTGAAGAGATCTCTAGTCTATCCCATTCCAGTTTTTTCCTCTATTTCTTTGCATTGATCAGTGAGGAGGCTTTCTTATGTCTCCTTGCTATTCTTTGGAACTCTGCATTCAAATGGGTATCTCTTTCCTTTTCTCCTTTGCTTTTTGCTTCTCTTCTTTTCACAGCTATTTGTAAGGTCTCCCCAGACAGCCATTTTGCCTTTTTGCATTTCTTTTCCATGGGGACGGTCTTGATTCCTGTCTCCTGTACAATGTCACGAACCTCTCCATAGTTTATCAGGCACTCTGTTTGTCAGATCTAGTCCCTTAAATCTGTTTCTACTTCCACTGTATAGTCATAAGGGATTTGATTTAGGTTATACCTGAATGGTCTAGTGGTTTTCCCCACTTTCTTCAGGAGAAAGTGTATAAGGAGTTCATGATCAGATCTAGTCAGCTCCTGGTCTTTTTTTTTTTTTTGCTGACTGTATAGAGCTTCTCCATCTTTGGCTGCAAAGAATATAATCAATCTGATTTCACTGCTGGCCATCTGGTAATGTCCACGTGTAGAGTCTTCTTTTGGGTTGTTGGAAGAGGGTGTTTTCTATGACCAATGCATTCTCTTGGCAAAACTCTATTAGCCTTTGCCCTACTTCATTCTGTACTCCAAAGCCAAATTTGCCTGTTACTCCAGGTGTTTCTTGACTTCCTACTTTTGCATTCCAGTCCCCTATAATGAAAGGGACATCATTTTTGGGTGTTAGTTCTAAAAGGTCTTCTAGGTCTTCATAAAACCATTCAACTTCAGCTTCTTCAGCATTACTGGTCGGGGAATAGACTTGGATAACTGTGATATTGAATGGTTTGCTGTGAAAACGAACAGAGATCATTCTGTCGTTTTGAGATTGTATCCAAGTACTGCATTTCAGACTCTCTTGTTGACTACGATGGCTACTCCATTTCTTCTGTGGGATTCCTGCCCGCAGTAGTAGATATAATGGTCATCTGAGTTAAATTCACTTATTCCAGTCCATCTTAGTTTGCTGATTCCTAGAATGTCGATGTTCACTCTTGCCATCTCCTGTTTGACCACTTCCAATTTGCCTTGATTCATGGACCTAACATTCCAGGTTCCTATGCAATATTGCTCTTTACAGCATCAGACCTTGCTTCTATCATCAGTCACATCCACAACTGGGTGTTGTTTTTGCTTTAACTCTATCCCTTCATTCTTTCTGGAGTTATTTCTCCACTGATCTCCAGTAGCATATTGGGCACCTACTGACCTAGGGAGTTCCATCTTTCAGTGTCCTATCTTTTCCTTTTCATACTGTTCATTCTGGCAGAATGTGATCCACTGGAGAAGGGAATGGGAAACCACTTTACTATTCTTGCCTTGAGAACCCCGTGAACAGTATGAACAGTATGAAAAGACAGTATATCTTTTTAAAATTAACAAAGGTTTTAGTTGTGAAACAATTTTAAGTCACCCTCATGCAAATCTTAAGGGAAATCTTAAACAGAAGTTACTCTGAAGGAGTTCCACTGGAGAAAAGATTTCAACTTTTGTCGATGGATTCTTTTAATCAAGTTAGATGTGGAAAAGAGCTAAGTCACATTTCGGGGCTTTTAGGGTATTTAATTTAAACAACCCAAGCTAGTTCAATATATCAATGTAGATACTTCTCTTGTTCAGTTGCTCAGTCGTTTCTGACTCTGCGACCCTATGGACTGCAGCAAGTCAGGCTTCTCGGTCCTCCACTATCTCCTAGAGTTTGCTCAAATTCATGTCCATTGAGTTGGTGATGCTATCTAACCATCTCATGCTCTTCTGCTCCCTTTTCCTCTTGGCTTCAATCTTTCCCAGCATCAAGGTCTTTTCCAGTGAGTCCACTCTTCACATCAGGTGGCCAAAGTATTACAGATTCAGCATCAGTCTTTCCAATATTCCAATAAAGGGTTGATTTCCTTTAGGATTGATTGATTTGATCTCCTTGTAGTCCAAGGCACTCTCAAGAATTTTCTCCAGCATCACAATACAAAAGCATCAGTTCTTCAGTGCTCAGCCTTCATTATGGTCAAACTCTCACATCCCTACATGACTACTGGAAAAACCATAGCTTTGGCTATATGGACTTTTGTTGGCAAAGTGATGTCTCTGGTTTATAATACGCAGTCTAGGTTTGTTATAGATTTCTTTACAAGGAATAAGCATCTTTTAATTTCACTGCAGCAGTCATCGCCTACAGTGATTTTGGAGTCCAAGAAAATAAAATCTGTCACCACTTCCATTTTTTCACTTTCTATTTGTCATGAAGTGATGTAGATTTTTTTTTCTATACAAAGAAAAAAGCTGAAGCCTCAGTTTGACTGTAGGCTTTTCTAAATACACACCACTGGGATGTCATCTTTAGAAGTTTGATCATATTAGCAAGTAAAATTTGATTTAGATAACTGGTGCTCGTTGTGTTTGACTCTCTGCAACCTCACCAACTGGAGCCTGCCAGGCTCCTTTGTCAGTGGGATTCTCAAGGCCAGAATACTCGAGAAGGTTGCCATTTCCTTCTCCAGTGGTCTTCCCAATCCAGGGATCTAACCCACATCTCCTATGTCTCCAACATTGGCAAGCAGTTTTTTACCACTAGCGCCATCTGGGAAGCTCTATTTAGATTACATTCCTTTATAAATTAAAGAACTTAGTATCAGAAATAATTACAAGGGTGAACATCCATTTACTCCCCAGTTTTATTCTTAGAAAAAACATTTGGTTGAGGCTGATAACCAAAATGATACGTACAGAATAAAGGCAAAATGAGACAAAGAGAAAATAGGATAACAAAATGTCAGATGTGAAATGAACATTCCTTAGTTGACCCAAAAACTCCATAAAGTTTTCTACCCATCAATATGAAGTGGAATGCATGGTCAGTTACATGATTATTAAGGTAAAAATAAACTGGTTGCTGCTCAAAAATACAACTACTTCTAATACTAAAATGGCAGAGAAATTTTCTTGCAGGTGTTCAGAAAAGAGAGTAAGACATTAGATAATAAATATCTCCACCTCCCAACATTAAACCCAGCAATGAGGTTCACAGAATCATATCCATCAATCCCCTCAGCATTTCTGAGCTACGGCATCATGAACATGACAGTTTCATAAAAGGGATTCTGCAGAAAGACCAAAGGGCCGGCATTAACCCAAGAATATATTTAAAGCCTTGATTCTGCACTAAAGGATAAAGCGGTACCACACCTTTCCAGCAGAAGTGGGTCACAAAATTTGGTGGGAAAGGAGGTCACAAAAGTTGGTGCTTTTCCCACTATGCTGGTTTACATGCCTCAGCCCAGTCTGCAGGATAGTCTCCATTCTTTCAGAAGGTAATCAACTGTAAAGCAGTGAGATTTGTCAAGGGAACAAATCACTGTCCTTCAGGATTGTGGTGCCCAAGACAGTCTTAAGAGAACCTAGAATATATCTAGGAGCGATGGGAAGCCTAAGACCAAATTCAACTTATATAAAACTGCTGCCCTTCAGGCTATCTTCTATGGATACTGTTTCCACCAAAAAGTTTGAAAAATATTAACTTGCTGAAGTTAACATATATAAAGGGGAACTTATAACAAAATCTATAAATATGCTTTAGGAAGCAGTTGTTTTTCAAATAGATGAAAACTTACCTGCTAACATAATTAAAATAAGTGTACTAAATTACGATTTATAGAAATGTGATTGTGGCTTATCATGTATAAGCAGCAAGGAGCTCACCAAATATCATTAAGCTATTTTAAATGGTTCCTGAGCAACCAACCATTTGCTTGAACTGAGATCAGTGAGGCTTCTCAGATACTAAAACACAGAACAGAATACCCATAGAAAGGATGAGGGCTTTTAAAAAAAAAGGAATGGTACTGCCAGCATATTAGAATTCAGGTCCTGGCTTTTGCCAGAAGCTAGAGTTCTGGACAGTACTATGAATTTACACATTACTTTGGATCCCCCACCCCTATTACATAAGCAATACCTTCTCATGGAAAGAAATGCCGTATTTGAAGGAGTGAAAGAAAAGCATCAGTGCCCATTTCCCCTCCCCAGAAGACTCAGATTTACTTTAAATGCTGCTATAAACATGTCTAGAGAAGGCCTGGAAAAGTTAAGATTCTAATAAGCAGTAACTACTTCCTGAAAGCTGTCATTGCACCATGCAAACCTTCATTATTGGCAAGACCCAGGGAGTGTGAGCATGATCAGTCTCTCAGTCATGTAGGACTTTTTGTGATTCCATGGACTGTAGCCTGGTAGGCTCCTCTGTCCATGGGATTTTCCAGGCAACAATACTGGAGTGGGTTGCCATTTTCTCCTCCCAGGGATCTTCCTGACTCAGGCATTGAACCCATGTCGCCTGCACTGGTAGGTGACTGAGCCACCTGGGAAGCCCCCAGATTCAGGGCGAGAGCATACAATGAGACGGTTTCAATACATAAATTTTCTTACAAGTTTAATACTTCCAAAATAAGAATCTTGTACAACAAACAACGTTTGCATGTTCTAAAAAGTATTATCAGCAGTGTAAAGCTTCTGTTGCTGTTAAGAAAACAGAATAAAGACTTCTTGAATGAAGCCCTGTTTTTAATATTTAGCTCTGCCTGAAGATTGTTATCTAACTATTGGCATTAACAGTCATAAATCTAATTTCTCATATTTGAGTTTTCTGTTAAACTACATTAATCTATCACATGATATCAGGAGACATTAAAATTATGTTTCATTTTCTTCAGCTTTGCCACAAAGGGAATACAGTTTATGCAAGGATTTCTAAAGTGCAACACTGATAAGCCAAAAAAGATATTAATAAATGTTAGAAATACTTGCCCTTCCTGTGATTTTTCCTTCTGAAAAATCAGTTCTAAATCTCTGAAAGAGAAGACATAAAAAATATAGTTTATAACAACAGACTTATTAAGAGAGACTCTCAGTTCAGTACTTTCTATCCAAAGTAAGTAAAATCCCAACTTGGTAATCCTGATATTAAAAAATGTTATTAAAGTCATAGTTGAAGGAGATTCAATAAAAAGTGTGTGAAATTTTATTGAAAAACAGGGTAGATTAAACATACAACTGCTTTGTTCTATATAATGCATTTAAAAAGACCTAAAAGAACTATCAAACCTAAAGGATTATCCAGACTCTTAGTAAGAAAAAAGTAAAAGTTTCACAGGGTCAATTAAGGGTCAATTAGTGGGAAAAGGGCTCAGAACACCAGTATGTGTACTTTAATGTAACTCATTAAAAAAGAGAAGAGAGAAAGTTAGTGTATTAACATGAAACAATTCTCACCAATGCTTCTGTAAGAAGTTCTGTTCTGTGCTCTGTAGAAAATTTTAACGTTTCTGACTTTTTTCCACTGCCTTTACGAAATGTGAGGTTGAACTCTGTTCCTTGTCCTTTTCCTACAGGGCTGATGCTGCAAATGTCTCCATAAGGCCACTAACAAAAAAAAGGAAATCATTCAACTGGTGCTACACTGTGATGAAATGCAACACTTATTTAACCATTTAAATTTCAAATCACTGATTAAATGAAAAAACTTTAAAAACAGTACTGAGATCTAGAAAATGTTTTGTTTTACAGTAATTCTACAAAACAAACTAAAAAGTTTTCAGTTATCAGAGACAACAATAAAAAAGTTATGTTTTTCAATTTCAATGCCTGACTGATTAACGATTGATCAATCCAAAGCAACTAAAATACACAGATTATTCAGTTTAGTCTTGCCTTTATAAATAGCAACCTACATTTTCTAACTACTGCACTTAAGACTTATGTATGTCTGTATTACAGTAATAATATTGCCCTTAAAATTATAAACAATTTACAAATTTTACATTAAAATGATGTTTATAATCAAAGTAACAGTAAAAAGTTATACTCCTTAGAGCCTAGAAATATGCACACATATGCTCCCTTTATTTATTTATGTTTGGTCCTGAGTATTGAGCATTATATAAGCATATTAATCTTTTTCAAATTTGACATTTCTATCCTTCCTGGCCTGATTTCAGGCCAGGGAGCATTGGCTTTTAAAATTCAAGTGGAGTTCACCTAATAGCTTCTAAAATTATTACCTGATTTGTTACTTCTAAGGTATTGGGATTATATGTAGTAATCGCATGGGTTCCAACTGAAAAGACACGCTTATACCTACAAAGGAGATCAAGTACTTAAATTTAGTCTTAAAGGAAACATTTTATAAGAAAATACATATAACACAAAAGAAATTTCTCAATAAATAAATAGAAATGTATTAGTTGATTTGTGACTAAATACAGCTTTGTTTTATATTCTCACATTTTTAATGTTCTGAAATGCCACTGAATCTACCCATCACTCCATCTACTGTGAAACAATAAGATCCTTAAGTAGAAAAGTAAAAGCTATGGAAGCAATCTTTGTTGTTAGTATACATGAAGTTAAGCAAAAAACTGCCAGATGCTGCCAAAATATTCTAAATGGGAAAAAGACACTATACACTATTAATTCTTTCAAAATATACTTTCAACAAGATCGTGATACAGATGAAGGAAAAGCTACAGCCTACAACTGGTCTATCACAGTCCTTTTTCTGGAATCTTAATGATTTCTATTTAAGCAACTACCTATACTACAATTAAGTGTTGCAATTTTATAGACTTAGGAAGCCTATGTTACAGACAAGCAATTTTCACTTCTTAAGTTCCTTCACTTAAAGCAACATATTTGAAAGAGAATAACCATTTGGGTATCACTAATTTTTTAGAAGAGAGAGAAGTTCATAATGATAAAAACTGGAAACTGAATTACAAAAACTTATTTAAAGCTGACAAATTAGCTCTTTGAAAATAAAAAGATAAAGTAGGGCTGTGCTGTGAGCTCAGTCACTCAGTCATGTCTAACTCTTTGCAACCCCATGGACTGTAGGCCACAAGGCTCCTCTGTTCATGGGATTCCCCAGGCAAGAATATTGGAGTGGGTTGCCATCTCCTTCTCCAGAAAATAAGTCTAAGAAAATACAAAAACAAAATTAAGAATAAGATAATTTATAACCATAGACACAGAAGAAAAAAACGATGTAAGTCTATGCTGATAAATATGAAAATCAAGAATAAATCAACATCTATTACAAGAATTTAAGAAAGCTGCAAACAATTACATCCTACAAAAGTACCAGGATCAAATAAGAAGATGAAACCCTAAAGGAACAGGTAAATTCTATGCTTCTTCAATTGTTCCAGGAAACAAACTAAAGCTTCTCAGTTCTTCCAGGGATAATAAAATCTGGCAAAACAAACAAATCTATTTTTAAATAAATACTATCAATAAGAATCAAATGACAGATTAAAATAGTAATACACCATGACCAATGGCAGTTCATTTTAGGAAAACAGTTGAATATTAGAAAAATGTATAATTAGTGTATTTATTGAAATATCTTTCAGTATTTTAGAAAGAAATTTTTAAATGATCAAAATGGATGTTAAATATAATCAGATGCCTTTTTTATATGTACAGAAAAGACTGTGCTATTCTGTTTTAAACTACTAATACAGTAAAAAGATATACATTACCATAAACCAACAGTCACTATCTGACTCAAAGGTCACACACTAAGAGTATTCTCATTAAGATCAAGAGAGCTCTTTCAAATTTTAATTTCCTATTATTTTTTCTAATCAGTACACTATATAATAAAAATGACAAAGTCTCCATTTTGGGGAAAAATGATAGATTTTATTAATCTCTACCATTTTGCTGTATTACAAAATTTTCCCCTAATTTCTTATGTTGAAGGTGGCATGGGAAACTAAACAATGAGCACACTTCCTTCTAATATAAAAACATTCATTTGCTGCTTTGTAAGTGGCATCACCAACACGATGGACATGAGTTTAAGTAGGCTCCAGAAGCTGGTGATGGGACAGGGAAGCCTGGCACGCTGCAGTCCATGGGGTCGCAAAGAGTCAGTTGCGACTGAACTGAACTGATAGTGGGGAGAGGGTTGAGGGACAGATGAAGTAGATGAGGATTTATCTAAATAGCTCAAAAGTCTCAAAGTTTCAGAGGCTTAATTAATGGGAACAAAGAAAACCAAAGAAATAAAATATTATTAAACCAGTATTTGCCTCAGAAGATAGCATAATGAAATCAAATGTATGGCAGAAATATGAATTCACAAATTCTAACTTTCAGAATCATCTTGACAAACATGCCAATATTTTTATCTTTAAAAATTTTTATTGCAGTATAGTTGACTAACAGTGTTGTGCTAGTTTCAGCTGTACAGCAAAGTGAATCAATTATACATATAAATATATCCACTTTTTTAAGATTCTTTTCCCATATAGGTCATTACAAAATACTGAGTAGAATTCCCTGTGCTATACAGTAGGTTTTACTAGTTCAGTTCAGTTCAGTTCAGTGGCTCAGTCGTGTCTGACTCTTTGCGACCCCATGAATTGCAGCACGCCAGGCCTCCCTGTCCATCACCAACTCCCGGAGTTCACTCAAACCCATGTCCATCGAGTCGGTGATGCCATCCAGCCATCTCATCCTCTGTTGTCCCCTTTTCCTCCTGCCCCCAATCCCTCCCAGCATCAGAGTCTTTTCCAATGAGTCAACTCTTTGCATGAGGTGGCCAAAGTACTAGAGTTTCAGCTTTAGCATCATTCCTTCCAAAGAGCACCCAGGACTGATCTCCTTTAGAATGGACTAGTTAGATATCTATTACATATAGTAGTATCTAGGTCAATCTCAATCTCCCAATTTATCCCTCCCTCCCTTCCCCATCCGCCCCAACCATAAGTTTGTTTTTCACATCTTTTACTCTCTGTTCTATAAATGAATTCATTTCAAACATACCGATTTGTATAATCCTGAAATAAAACTACAGAATTTACTTTACTCTGGAAGCAAAAGCGTAAGAATTAAATCCCTGAAATGTTCCAAATATCAACTGATATGGTGATATTCATAATCTTAAGAGAATCTAAGTCAAGAAAACAACCTTTCAATTCTATACTAATCTCTACCCAACACAGGTCTTCCTAACATTTTTCTTGTGTAACTTTTTCATCTTGATTAATGCTGTGCAAAAGAACTTTCCAAAAATGATGAAAATATTCTGTAGGTACACTGTCCAATTAGGTAGCTCTTTTGAGCACCTGAAATGTGGCTAATGAGCAACTGTAAACAGCCACGTTTGGTTAGTGGCTACCATATTGAAGAGAGTGCATTCTAGATTCTGCAGCACAAGTATGCTGGAGTTGAGATGTCCATTAGGCCCAAAATACTGCCATAACTGGTAAACTCAGAGCTCTAAAGCTTCCTAAGAAGAAAGCTGTAAGAAAATTCTTAGGAGAATGTCCTGCCATTCCCCTCTCTTTCTCTTCTCTTTTTTCTAAGAGTTCCACAGACCTCTCTCATCTAGGATAGCTGTTGGACTTCCCTTTAAGGTTACGGTAAATATTGTACTCCTAGGTCATTTAAAACTTTTATAGAGGTGCTTTCATGGTCCAGTGGTTAAGAATCTGCCTTCCAGCCAGTGCAGGGGACACAGGTTCGATTCTTGGTCCCGGAAGATTCACACAACTACTGAGGCCACATGCTGCAACTATCCAGGACCAGAGGCCATGCTCCGCAACAAAGAGAAGCCACCACAATGAGCAGCCCCTGCTCACCGCAACTAGAGAAAGCCCACACACAGCAATGAAGACCCAATGCAGCCCAAAATTAATTAATTAATTAATAAAAAAACTTTTTAAAGCACCCTTAAACCTTCCAAGTACCTAAAAAGCCCCCTTTGATACCAGATTTAGATTAAAATCAGAATGAGCTCGCATGTATGGTATGTTAGTGAAACTTGCAATTTAAGATTTTTTAAAAAGTGAAACAAAGATGAATATTTTTAATGATAAAAGGTACAATTCATGAAGAAGATAGACATCATAAGCTATTAGACATCTAATAACAAAAAGTCAAATATACATAAAACAAAAAAAAAAAAAAAAAGAAATGGAGAAACTGGAAAACATTAAATAAATGAAATAGGAGCACTGAATATGAAATAGAAAAAGTGAAACAAACAATAAAAGTAAAAGATCTTCATACAGTCCAGTTGTTTTTAAACATGGCTGCTCATTGGAGAAGGCAATGGCACCCCACTCCAGCACTCTTGCCTGGAAAATCCCATGGATGGAGGAGCCTGGTAGGCAGCAGTCCATGGGGTCGCTAAGAGTCGGGCATGACTGAGCGACTTCACTTTCACTTTTCACTTTCATGCATTGGAGAAGGAAATGGCAACCCACTCCAGTGTTCTTGCCTGGAGAATCCCAGGGATGGGGGAGCCTGGTGGGCTGCCGTCTATGGGGTCACACAGAGTCGGACACGACTGACGCAACTTAGCAGCAGCAGAAGCAGCAGCTCATTAGAAATGTATCTGGAGCTCTGGCGAAAAAAAAGAAATACCTGGGCATCTGTGGTGGTAGTGGTTTAGTCGCTAAGTCATGTCCAACTCTTGTGACCCCATGGACTGTAGCCTGCCAGGCTCCTCTGCCCATGGGATTCTCCTGGCAAGTATACTGGAATGGGTTGCCATTTCCTCCTCCAGAGGATCTTCCCAACTCAGAAATCGAACTCGGGCCTCCTGCATTGCAAGCAGACTCCAAGATAATTCTGATATGCATCTGGATTTGATCACAGGTTCTTCTATTTAATGGTACTCTTTGTAATACAGAATTCCATTATTTTTCTATTAACCAATCGTGATACAATGGTACTGAGTAACAATAGCTTTTCTTGTTGTTCAGTCACTAAGTTGAAGTTGTGTCTGACTCTTTGCCACCCCATGGACTACAGCATGCCAGGCTTTCCTATTCTGCACCATCTCCTGGAGTTTGCTCAAACTCATGTCCATTGAGTCGGTAATGCCATCCAACCATCTGATCCTCTGTCTCTCGCTTCTCCTTCTGCCCCCAATCTTTTCTTGCTGTCTTCTTCTTTTTCAAAAAATTTTATTTTTGGCTGCACAGGGTCTTCGTTGCTTTGCACAGGTGCATGGGCTTCAACAGTTGCAGCACGTGGGCTCAGGACCTGCAGACTGCGGGCTCTAGAGCCATGGGCTCAGTGGTTGTTGTGCATGGGCTTAGATGCTCTACAGCATGTGGAATTTTCCTGGGCCAGGGATTGAACCTAAGTCCCCTACAATGGCAGGCAGATTCTTATCCACTGCACCACAGGGAAATCCTCCTTTCATCTTTGAAATAAGTTTTTATAACATGATTTTTTTTCCATACAAAAACTTTTTTTAGGAAAGAAAAAACTAATGATAGGGCAGATATTCCATATTATCATGGACTGCCTCAATATTAAATGAGGACCTGATGGTGTGCCGGGTTCAATGATATGGCAGTGAATAAGAGTCCCTTAAAGACCTAGTTTCCTCTGGGAAGATATTTTATTTATTATTTAGTTAACCAATTTTGATATCTTAAATAAAACTCCAAAGTAGTAAGAGCTAAGACAATTGTCAGTCATTGTAAGAAAGTTTATTTCAGACCTGAATATTCTTGACTAGCTTCTATCAATTAGACATGCACAATATTATCAAGACAAAAGCATATTATAAAAATACTGAGCATCATTACAAGGTCATATGCTTCTGTACCAAAATTTGTACTATTCATTTATCTCAAGAGAAAACTCAACATTAGTTTTTTTGTTAAGTACAGAACAAACTTGTGTTTATTGTAAAATAATGGTTCTCAGGTGGTACAGTAGTAAAGAATCAGCCTGCCAATGCAAGAGCTGCAAGAGCTGCAGTTTCGACCCCTGGGTCGGGAAGATGCTCTGGAGTAGGAAATGGCAAACCACTCCAGTATTCTTGCCTGGAAATTTCTACGGACAGAGGAACCTGGTGGGCTACAGTCTATGAGGCTGCCAAGAGTCAAATATTAATGAGCTGCTGAACACACAATGGTTCCCTATTTTCCTGTGAAAATAAAAACCTTTGTGTATTTATTTTAAAGTTAACATCTTTAATCCTTTCAGTAGATAGTCTATGCAACAGGTTTCAAATAAGTCAAAAAGATCTAAACAGAGCTGAAAGAGACGGCTTTTGTTACCTTATCTAGTCCTCATAATATACAGCTTGAACTCCTATAGCGCCCTGAGTAAAGTTGGCTACTTTTAATTGTTCACTAGCGTTGTGCTGGAATGACTGTGAGGAGATCCTCCACGACCAAGAGCAGAGAAGCCCCAGCAAGATGGTATGCACTGGAGCAGTGACTATGCAGCCCTGGAGCCACTTTGAGGAGATACCCCACGTCCAAGGGCAAAGGAGAAGCCCCAGCAAGATGGTAGGAGGGATGAAATCACGTTTAGAAACAGACCCCATACCCTCCAGAGAGGCTCAGAGGACTCAAACAAACCTTTTGCACACCAGGACCCAAAGATCCCACAGAGACTGAAACAGAACTGTCTCTGAGTGCTTCCTGTGGAGGGAAGGGTCAAAAGTGGACTGCCACAGGGGCAGGGGTTCTGGGTGCAGCAGACTTGGGTATGGTATAAGCCTCTTGGAGGAGGTCGCCATTAACCTCACCATACAGCTGCCAGAACTTACACAAGACTGGGAAAGAGACTCTTGGAAGGCAGAAACAGAACCTTGTGCACACCAGAACCCAGGAGAAAGGAGCAGTGATCCCACAAGAGACTGACCTGGACGTGCCAAAGACTGTCTAGGAGTCTCCGGTGGAGGCCTGGGTTAGCGGTGGCCTTCTGTAGGGTTAGGGGAACTGAGTGTAGCAGTGCCTGCATGGGACCTTTTGAAGGAGGTCACCATTATCTTCATTACCTCCACGTTCAGTTTACTCTGTTGTGTCCAACTCTTTGTGACCCATGCATTGCAGCACACCAGGCCACCCTATCCATCACCAACTCCTGGAATACACTCAAACTCATGTCCAATGAGTTGGTGATGCCACCCAGCCATCTCAACATCTGTGGTCCTCTTCTTCTCCCGCCTTCAATCTTTACCATCATCAGGGTCTTTTCCAATGAGTCAGCTCTTCACATCAGGTGGCCAAAGGCTTGGAGTCTCAGCTTCAGCCTCAGTCCTTCCAATGAATATTCAGGACTGATTTCCTTGAAGAAGGACAGGTTGGATCTCCTTGTAGTCCAAGGGGCTCTCAAGAGTCTTCAGCACCAGAGTTCAAAAGCGTCAATTCTTTGGCTCTCAGGTTTCTTCATATTTCAACTCTCACATCCAAATATCACTACTGGAAAAACCATAGCCTTGACTAGACAGACCTTTGTTGGCAAAGTAATGTCTCTGATTTTTAACAGGCTGTCTAGGTTGGTCGTAACTTTCCTTCCAAGGAGTAAGTGTCTTTTAATTTCATGACTGCAATCACCATCTGCAGTGATTTTGGAGCCCAAAAAAATAAAGTCTGACACTGCTTCCACTGTTTCCCCATCTATTTCCCATGAAGTGATGGGACCGGATGCCATGATCTTCGTTTTCTGAATGTTGAGCTTTAAGCCAACTTTTTCGCTCTCCTCTTTCATTTTCATCAAGAGGCTTTTTAGCTCCTCTTCACTTTCTGCCATAAGGGTGGTGTCATCTGCATATATGAGGTTACTGATATTTCTCCCATCAATCTTGATTCCAGACTGGCATTTCTCATGATGTACTCTGTATATAAGTTAAATAAGCAAAGTGACAATATATCGCCGTGATGTACCCCTTGCTCTATTTGGAACCAGTCTCTTGCTCCATGTCCAGTTCTAATTGTTGCTTCCTGACCTGCAGCTCAACATTCAGAAAACGAAGATCATGGCATCTGGTCCCATCACTTCATGGGAAATAGATGGGGAAACAGTGGAAACAGTGTCAGACTTTAGTTTTTTGGGCTCCAAAATCACTGCTGATGCTGACTGCAGCCATGAAATTAGAAGACGCTTACTCCTTGGAAGAAAAGTTATGTCCAAACTAGATAGCATATTCAAAAGCAGAGACATTACTTTGCTGACTAAGGTCCGTCTAGTCAAGGCTATGGTTTTTCCTGTGGTCATGTATGGATGTGAGAGTTGGACTGTGAAGAAGGCTGAGTGCCGAAGAATTGATGCTTTTGAACTGTGGTGTTGG
>SJYT01059082.1:0-17890 GCA_006410635.1 Cephalophus harveyi
AAAAAAAAAAAGAAAAAAATGTCCTCAGATGCATGTAATAAGAAACAACCACAGTGGCTTGTACAAACCTGAATCTAGTTTTTCTTCATATGAGAAATCTGAAGGTAGGCTGCTGCTGGTTTTGGTTCAGATGCTCAATAATGTCAAGCATCTGGGATTCTTTTGGCCTTTCCCACATTAGCAGTCAAGACAGAGAGAAGGAGGAAGAAGACAGGGCAGCGCCAATATCAGAAAAGCAAACTCTTTCCCAGGAACCCCACCAACTTCCACTTACCTCTGGGTCACATGGCCACTTCTGGCTGGAGAATGGATGGGAAAAGGAAGCAGGACTGGAGCCAAAAGTTGTCTGTCAGGATCCCAGTGTCTATAACAATCTAGGATGTATAGTAGGTGTTATCCCCATAGGCCTTTAGAAGTATCTGTTGAATGCACATGGTAGAATGCTTATTCGTAAATACTCACTGCTCCTCTCTTTAGAGGATAAGACATCCATGCTCCATATGTAAAATAGATAGCCAATGGGAATTTGCTGTATGGCTCAGGAAACTGAAGCAGGGGCTGTGTATCAATCTAGAGGGGTGGGATGGGGCAGGAGATGGGAGGGAGGTTCAAGAGGGAGGGGATATATGTATACCTATGGCTGATTCATGTGGAGGTTTGACAGAAAACAACAAAGTTCTGTAAAGCAATTATCCTTCAATAAAAAAAGTAAAAAGAAAAGACATCCATGCTCTGTTGAACTGAGGAATCTGAGTTTTCTTTAGCTGATGAAGTGGGCACAGAAGTGGTTTGAAGAGCCAGGCTTTATTATACGAGTGAACTAGGTCAGAAAGAGAAAGACAAATATTGTATATTAACACGTACACATGGAATTTAGAAAGATGGTGATGATGATCCTACATGCAGGGCAGCAAAGAAGACACAGATATAAAGGACAGACTTCTGGACTCAGGGGGAGAAGAGAGTGGGATGATTTGAGAGAACAGCGTTGAATGTGTAAAATAGATGATCAATGCAAGTTTGATGCATGAAGCAGGGCACCCAAAGCTGGTGGTCTGGAGCAACTCAGAGGGATAGAGTGGGAAGGGAGGTGTGAGTGGGGTCCAGGATGGGGGGAACACCTGTCTACCTGTGGCCAGTTCATGTTGATGTTTGGCAAAAACCATCACAATATTGTAATTATCCTCAAATTCAAATTAATTAATTAAAAAAAATAAAGAGACAGGCTCTTTTCTCTGCCTCTGTGATCATGGAAGTATGTGTCAAAATGGCGATTCCATCATATTGGCCCCATGAATGACTGAGCTGAGAAGAACTCTCAGTTTACCCAAGATATTTAAACCACTGATGTCTTAGGTGGGGTGTTTGGACTGCAGCTTAATCTAACTTATCCTGACTGATATATAATACAAATATCTGGTGAAGAAATCCACAACAAATCTCCAAATTAAAACTTTACAGACTATATTTCCTGGTCACATTAATAGCAAGAGTATGCCTAGATTAAGATAAATGATATTCAGAAATTAAACAAAATAAAAAATAACTCCTCTGTCAAAATGGAAATCAATACTGAAAAGACAGACTATTTAGACATTTAAGATGGTGAGAGCACTGTGTAAAAGTACATATGGGAATCTGACTAAAGTTACTCTCAGTAAAATCCATAATCTAAAGCTGTTATTACTAAAATAAATACACTTAAATGTTGAAAGATTGAGAATAATTGGCTTAAGATTTCAAAATCAGAAGCTGGAAAGCAAATAGCAAAATACCAGTGAGAGGAAGAAATTAATAAAGATAAGAACCTGCATTAATCACAAAGCAAAAAGTCAAGGAATTGATTAGTCAAATCAAGAACCAGAACTTTGAAAAGATAAATCAAATAGACAAATCTCTGGGAAATCTGACTCCCTTCAAAGCAGATGAAAGCATGATAGATATGCAATGTAAGGTATGAGAAAAGGACAGTATAAATTGGTACATTTCCAGTGGGACGTTTGACATAACTGTTGAAAATGTAAAGTTTGCAAACCTTCAAAATTTGATGAATAAATAAACTGAACTGAATGAGGTTCTCAAATGTGAAGTCTCATGAAAAACTACTCTTTTATAAGAAGTTTGTAACCGTATACCTGGTGAATAGGAGATAAAGTGGAATGCCCTCTCCAGCAGACTTTGGAGAAGAACATGTCTCAAAGATTCTGGTCCTGGAGACAGGCCACCTGGAGGCTGACCCCATGATCCTATGTATCTGTACAAACAGAGTGGTCCTGGCTATACCACCTACATTCCCTTTTCCCCTTGAGAAAATTTTGCTTGATTGACCTGGTTCTCAAACAGATAAGGTTATCCCCAGGATCCCAGAGCACCCACAGACTTTATGGGTATTCACAGCAATGCCTCATTTTTCTCTGAGCTGTCCTCACCTCTGATACCTCTGGGAAACTCCTTGAGTCAACTTGTCCCTTTCATGCTGTGAGCCAGAGCATCTTTTAAACTCAGGTTCAAGCTCCCTCTCCTTTCACCATTTTGCCCCCCAATTAAATAGACACAGCTGGAAGGTTAGGGCTTATTCTAATCTCTGGAGCTCACTCTGAAGATGCTCACTGGATGATGCCCCTACTGCCTCCATCTCCCATGGGAAGATTTTTTTGATACCCAGCACGCTAGGATGCAAAGTGCAAATGCATCCAGGCTCAGTCACTAAGTCATGTCCAACTCTTTGTGACTCATGGACTGCATCACACCAGGCTTCACTATCTCCAGAGTTTGCTCAAACTCATGTCCATTGAGTCAGTGATCCCATCCAATCATCTCATCCTCTGTCATCTCCTTCTCCTCCTGCCTTCAATCTTTCCCAGCATCAGGGTCTTTTCTAATGAGTTGGCTCTTTGCATCAGATGGCCAAAGTATTGGAGTTACCACTTCAGCATCAGTTCTTCCAAAGAATATTCAGGGTTGATTTCCTTTAGGATTGACTAGTTTGATCTCCTTGCAGTCCAGGACACTCTTGAGTCTTCTCCAACACCACAGTTCAAAAGCATCAATTTTTCGGTGCTCAGCCTTCTTTCTGCTCTAACTCCCATCTCTCTCTGCATGACTACTAGAAAAACCATCGCTTTGACTATATGGACTTTTGTCAACAAAGTCTCTGCTTTTTAATACACTGTCTAGATTTGTTATAGCTTTTCTTCCAAGGAGCAAGCATCTTTTAATTTGATGGCTGCAGTCACTGTCTGCAGTGATTTTGGAGCCCAAGAAAAGAAAATCTGTCACTGTTTCCATTGTTTCCCCATCTATTTGCCATGAAGTGATGGGACCAATGCCATAATCTTAGTTTTTTGAATGTTGAGTTTTAAGCTAGCCTTTTCACTCTCCTCTTTCACCCTTATCAAGAGGCTCTTTGGTTCCTCTTCACTTTCTGCCATTACAGTGGTATCATCTGCATATCTGAGGTTGTTGATATTTCTCCCTAGAGTAGACCCTTGCCATTGTATTATTCATTCATTCATATATATTTATTCCATTCACTCAAAAAATATTTCACACCTACTTAGGGCTGGGCATTTTTGTAAGCACTGGGGATTCAGTATTAAAAACAGCAGAGAATAATCCTTGTCCTCCTGGAGTTAACATTCTAGGAGGGCAGATAGACAATAAACAGAATAAATGGGTGAACTAAAAAGGTATGTCAGCAGTAAAATCTATGGAGAAAAATAAAACTAAGTGGGAGGATAGGGAGTGTGGGGTAGTGGGAATTTTAAATGGGATGATCAGAGCCGCCCACCCCCACCCAACAAGAGGTGACATTTGGATGAAGACAAGAGGAGTAATGGCGTGAGCCTGCAGATTTCAGGGAGAGACGAATTCCAGGAAGAGTGAATGGTAAATGAAAAGCCTGGAGGAGGAAGCACGTGAAGAGTATCCACGGAGGTAGCTAGGAGGTCAGCGAGGCTGGAGCTGAATGAGCAGAGGGGAATTAGGAGACAAAGTCAATAGGAGCCGCAGGGTGGAGGCCATTGTCAGAACCCTGGCTTTCTTCTGTGTGAGCTGGGGGCCACTTCAGCGTCCTGGGATGGGGAGGGGAGAATGGAGGGACTCCAGCTGCTGGTGGGAACAGATGGTGGCGGGGCTGGGATAAACAGAAGAGGCCAAGAAAGAGGATTCTGCAGTAATCTGGGCAAGAGGGGAATGTGGCTTAGATCTGGATGATGGCCTGGAGGTGATGAGATGGGGCTGGATTTTGGAGACGCTAAAGGTAAGGCTGCTGAGAAGGGTTGTGGGAGAAAGGTGTCAGCAATGGCTCTGACACCAGCTTTTAAAACCATGAGCCAGCTCTTTCTATAGGAAACCCTACAGGGTAGTGTCAGCTGTCATAGCTCATCTTTAACCACCCAGGTCATCTCCGAGGACTGGCGTGAGATTATCTCCGAAAGCTCTTCCTGAGAACTCAAGTGATTCTCCCTCCAGAGGGCTCTGCTTCCTGTTGTTGGATGAAAAATGAATAGGATGCGAGCAGGGAGGGAGCCCCGGCTCATCTGAATTCTGCCTTGGTCCCATGCTCTCTTCAGTGACGGGGAGAAAAATGCTACTGTGTAAGCTGCTCAGTGAAAAACAATATTTAATTAGGACTGAGAGAGTTAGACAAGCAAACAATTAAATGTTCTATTACGATCAGTCTTGAGCCATTTAAGCTTCAGTTCAATAAAAAATCATTATAAAGGTCTAGTAGAAATGAAAATATAAATAGTGTCGTTTTCTGTGGCATTTCAACTGTCTCTTCAGCCTTGAAGATCTAAGAGTGGGTTTGGCCATGGTGGGTGAAGTGTCTCCGCCACAAGGGGATTTAGCACAAACAGGAAGGTGGGTGTGTCCACCAGCTGGCTGGGGAGCCGGCAGGAGCCAGTCAGCTAAGCTGGTTCGGATCTGAATGACAGGCACTTTCTCGTCTTATTTTTTAATGTCTGAGAAGCAGCATGAGGATTCTTCCTGGGAGGGAGGAGAGGCGGCTTAAAGGAAATCCCTGGATGTCTTGTGAGAAGCTGGGTTACAGAATAGATACGTCTAATAAAGTCCCCCTGGCTACACAGCTTGGAGGATTTGGAAATAATTTCAGACTGTTTCATGAAGGAATTGCTTTGTCATAACAGGAAAAATGCCTGCAAAGGGCACCGCCATCACAGCAGAGGGCTCTGGGATAAAGATAATATCCATCCGTGAGATCCAAGTCTCTGCACTAGACTCCCGTCCTTGCCTCTGGGGATGTAGAGGTGCAAACCCAGGTCACCTCTTCCTTGTATCCTTTCAACATCTCCAGCCTCTTTCTAGGTGTCCCAGTCTCCTTTCTGGACTACTCAGTATGTCAGGAGGATATGGTCTGGACGTATTCCTACTACAAATCAAGCCAGGTCTTTTAAAGAAGTATTTATTTCTTTATCTTTGGTTGCACAGGGTCTTTGTTGCTTCTCGCGGGCTTTCTGTAGTTGCAGCAAGTGGGGGCTACTCTTCGCTGTGGTGCACAGGCTTCTCATTGCGGTTGCTTCTCTTTTTTGCAGAGCACAGGTTCCAGGGTGTGTGGGCTTCTGTAGTTGTGGGGCACAGGCTCAGTTGCTCTGTGGCATGTGGATTCTGTGTGGATCAGGATTCTGCGTGTCCCCCGCATTGGCAGATGGATTCCTATCCACTCTGCCACCAGGGAAGTCCACAAGTCAGGTCTTTGGGAAGCAAGTGACAGAAAAGCCCACTCAAACTAGTTTAAGCAAAATGCAGAACCTGTTGGCTTATGTAACCAAGAACTCCAGGACTGGCTCCAGGCATGACTTCTGCATGACTAAACCCAGGTGCTGAAATGACATCCATAGGAATCCATCCCCCTCACCCTTGACTCTGCTTTCTTAGATGTTGGCATCACTCTCAGACAAACTCTCCCTAAGCAGTGGCAGAATGGCTCCCGGAAGTGCCAGGGTTATGTATCAGTCTTTCAGAAATGATAACAGGGAAACCTCTTCTCCTAATAGCTCTAGTCAAAGACCAGCATGACCTATGTGCAATGCAATGTAATTACTTAGTCATGTCCAACTCTTTGTGACCCTGTGGACTATAGTTCACCAGGCTCCTCTGTCCATGGAATTCTCTAGGCAAAAATACTAAAGTGGGTTGCCACGCCGTTCTCCAAGGGATCTTCCCAACCCATGCTGTCTCCACTCCGTAATTCAGTTACAGTGTCCAGAAGAATGGAACGTTCAGATAGGCCAGGCTAAGGTCTCATGTTCATCCTTGGATCCAGAGGTGACATTTGCATCTCCAGAAACCACATGATTTTGAATGGAAGGGAGGTGGTCTCCCCAAGGAGAATCAGAATACTGTTCCCCAAAGTGGTAGAGGTGTGATGGGTAACAGTAATAGGTTACACCACATCCTTGCTCCCTGATTTTCATAGTCATGGTCAAAAGCTTGCAGGCCCCTTTAAGCCCAGACACACACATGGCATGGCAGGGTGGCTTTGTCGCTTCATCAGGAAGGCAGTGGCCAGTGGACAGAGCCAGTCTGAACATGGCGAGATGACGCAGATCCTCCTTGATCTTCCAATATCTTTCAGGCTCTGAATTCTGTACTTGTAGCTCCTTATCTACTTCAGGTCTTGTTTGAGACCAGTTATGAGTCAGGGAGAAACACACATAAAATGCAGCACAGAGAGGGTATCTCAGGCTCATGGGTCTAGGCTTTGGGAAGAGACCCTCATTGCATTAGTCTGTGGTTGCCCTCAGAACTGTCATATCTAGAGCAGAGGTTGTTTTTTCATTTCAAAATATGAAATATTTTAGGCTTTGTAAGTCTCTGTTACAACTGCTCAACTCATCCACTGCAGTGTGAAAGCAGCCAGAGACAAGAAGTAGACATACAGACTTGTCTGTGTACCAATAAAACTTTATTTACAAAACAGGCCACAGGCCAGGGCTGGGCCACGGGCCACAGTTTGCTGACCTCTCATCTAGAGCATGGCTGCAGGCTGGGATCCTCACGATGTTGGAATGGACTAAAAAGCAAAACCTTTTCCTGGGAGTAACTCCTGTGTTAAGAAAGTGGGAGAAGGCAGGATGGGCCAGAGAGCTGTGAGGCCACACTGCAGAGCCTGTAAGGCCTCTGCCAGCCCAGGGGATGCTCCAGAGCACAAGTTGCCCATTAGCAGGGTTTCGCATTGGGCAGCAATGGCCAGGCCCGAGTACACTGCCTTGCTCAGTCATTGGCCAGGGGCTAACCCAGGAGGAGTGGTGAAGGCCCTTGAAGGAGTCTGTCAGTTAGGAACACCCCTTTCTGCTGGGCAGTGTGCATCTCTTGAAGGGGGCCTTGCGTGGCCCATCTCTGGGTCTTCCATGAGCCCCGAGATCAAGCATTAAACACAGGGAGAGGGGCCTGGGAGGAGGCTGGCTTGCTTTGGAGGAGGACTTTGGTCTGCTCCTAGAATGGGCCAAAAGCTTTATATCTGGGCCAAAAGCCTTTCTGTGCAAAGTGTGCTTTGGCCTGGAGCATACCTTCTCTTGAGAACCCGCGGTGGCATCCAGCCGCCAAATGAGAAGTCAGAGGCCCTGGGTCCTGGCTGAACTCGTCACGGCCACCACATCTGAGGTCAGGCAAACCTGTTTTGTTCATATTTATTTATTTGGTTTCTTTATTTATTTTTTATTTTTACAATGTGTTGGTTTCTGCCATACAACAATGTGAATCAGCCATGATTACACGTATATCCCTTCGGTCTTGAGCCTTTCTCCTCCTCCCCATCCCACCCCTCTAGGTCATCACAGAGCACCAGGCTGGTCTCCCCAACTTTTGAATATAATTTGGCTTTCCATGCAGCCTCCTCTATAGGAAAGAATGCAGGTCACTAGGCTTGAGTGAATAATTGTTTCTCTCACTGTAAGTGAATGTGTGTGTATTAGTCGCATCTGACTTTTTGCCACCCCATGGTATGTAGCCTGCCAGGCTCCTCCATCCATGGGTTTTTCCAGGCAAGAATACTGGAGTGGATTTCCATTTCCTTCTCCAAGTATTTTGTAAGTGAATACTTTGGAATTAAGGCACATGTTCAGTCTCAGTTTCACGTGAGTCCACATCAGAGAAATCGGTTCACTGTCAGAGCCCCGACGACATTTCAGCCTAATAAACTGAGAACTGGACCGTGAACCCTTGAAAGGCAGTGCCGCCTTGCAAGGCTTTGTGGAACATGGAAGTCTGCCTCCTGTAGACACTCCCCTGCCTTGTCCAGCTCATCTTTGGACTGTCCACATTGCAGATATTTGAGAAGGTCATTTAGGTGGATGGGAGCTTCTCTGGTGGCTCAGATGGTAAAGAATTTGCCTTCAATGCAGGAGACCTGGATTGGATCCCTGATACCCTGGGGAAGGTAATGGCTACTCACTCTGGGATTCTTGCCAGGAGAAATCCACGGACAGAGGAGCCTGGCGGTCTACAGATCATGGAGTTGAAAACAACTGGACATGACTGAGCAACTAACACTTTCACTTTGGGTAGATAACAACCACCAAATCTTGTGAGATGTGGAAGGACTCATCACTCACAAACGTGTGAAACACCATGAGCGTAGCATGGGAGGCCGATAACCACAAGCATATTTCAAACTTCAAACCTCCTGGAGAGTCTGAAGGCACAGGTTCCCAGCCAAAGACTAAATTTCCCTGACTTCTGGCCTGGAACCCCTGTGGTCAGGGTCCTTATTCCATTAGGAACAGCAGAGCTGTGCTTGCAGAACTATGACCTGAGCCAGGGACCACACAGGACCACAGGGGGGCGGCGCCTTCCTGAGGGATAGAGAGACTCCACTGGAGATGCAGAATCTCCATCATCTTGTTAGACATGGAGGGTTGGCCACTGGTACCTGGTGCAGCTCCGGGGTGGGTGAGGAATGAATGTGTGTGTGCCAGGGCTGCTGTGTGTGGAGGCACTGTCCCTGGGTGGTTTCTGGGTGAGTGGGGCGCAGGCAGAGAGAGGAATTTTGCATCTGATTGGCATCAGGGTGAATGCAGGCACCGTGTCTGCATGGACGTGATGGATGAGGAGCCTGTGCCTTGAACAGAGGGTGTGGGATATGTGTGCTGCATCTGAATGAATATGCTTAATTTTTATCATCACACAGCTCTTTTATCAGCATTACTATTTCAGTTTAATTGATAGTAGCTCTCCCTCCTCCAGGATAATTCATTCAAGTTTATCATTAAAAGCAGAACGAAGGTCTATCCATCCTGGTTTCACAGGATGTTGCAGGCTTATCTCCTAGTTTGCCTGTCTGTTTAACTGGTTAGCTAGCTGGCTGAGCAGTCAGACTTTAGATCACCTCTGTGGGTTTCCTCTCTTTTCTGAGCCACATTTTTGGCTTGTTCTGTGGAGTCATCAAACCCCTGTTTCCTCTGCAGCTCATCACTGCTGAGGAATTCTTTTTTTAAATTTAAATGAATTTAAATCACTTAGAATATATTAGATTACCCTCTCCCTTGGGCTGGATCTTTGTAGGGATGGAAGTAAACTGAACATTTAGCAGTCATCTCTTCTTCGTCTCTTAATTGAGCAGGGGCTGGCTGCTGGGCAGATGGGTATTTTGCCCAAAGACGTCCCCCAGCATCTACAGCTGGGCTCCTGTTGTGTCTGTAAACACGCAAGGCCAGGCTAGGGTGAAGATGCGTCAGGATTTAGAGCCAGAACCTCACTAAACAAAGCCCCATCTGAGGCCCTGCTGAATTTATGATAGCCAGTCCCTTCTTAATTGGCAGCCATCTGCCTCACATAGTAATTCACAGAGACCTCGTGTCAGTGTTTAGGCAGTGTCCTCTTTTGCAAATGATTTATGATTCATAATGAGCAAAAGACTGCTCTTCAGATGACCCATCAGGGTTACCTGACCCAGCACTGGGGTCCACAGGAGAGGAAGCTGTTCTCCAGGTTCGGAGTGGGAGAAAAGGAGGGGCCGCAACAAGCAGGCGTGCTGCAGATCCGGGCTGCTGTCAGCCTACACAATGTCTTTGTGTGCATTTGCAAAGTGCATCTTCTCTGGGGAGACACAGCCCTACGGCCATATGGTTTGAAGGGGAGGACTCCTTCTAGGAAGAAACGTGACTTTCTCTGGGCACCCTCAGCCCTGTGCCAGGGAGCATGCCTTGGAGAGGAGAGTAACAACCATATTTCAGGCCCATTAGGCTTCTTGACCAGGCCCTTTAGCGCACAGCCCTGAAAAGCTGCTGCTTCTCTTGTGGCCACTGGACCAGCTGCTTCCGGTGCTGGTTCTTCCCACCTTGAGGGCAAAAATAATCTACCATCTTTTCTTCCCCATATCCTCCTCATGCCTTAACCATTCTGCTATGGCTCAGGAATAATTGGCTCCACTGTAGAGATGAGAAAACTGAGGATCAAAGCAGTTTTCCAAGGCTATGCAGTGTGTAAGTAATTGGACTTGGTTGACTAGAACTCAAGTCTGTCCAACACCCGCGGTCTTTCAACTACATTTCCTTGTAAAATCATTGGATGGATACTAAAGTGTGATCAGAATGCAACCATCCTTCAGTACCCACAGAAGAGTGATTCTAGGAGCCCCCACGGAACCAAAATCTGCAGACACTCAATTCCCTTATATGAAATGGTTTAGTTCAATGAAGAAAATAGGCCCTCCTAGCCCATGGATTCAATCAACCGACATCGAAACTCAAGAGTTGGACTGTACTGCAGTGTTGGGTCTCTCCCTTTTCAACCCTGTGATGATGACTTCAGTCAGCGCTAACTACTGCTTGTCAGACTCTAGGATATGCATTGGGTTTAAAGAAGTAAATGAGCAAAAGGGGCTTCCTGTCTAGTTGGGTGAGACTGAGAAATCCTGTCACCCAGCCTCCCATGTCCATTTCTGCTTCTCCAGAAACAGAGAAGAAGGGACCCTGGACTGGGGATCAGGGGTCTGGGAGCCTCCCCTAAGGCTGGCTGCTGATTTGCTGTATGATACCCTGAGCAAATCACCCAACTAGGTGACTGACTCACTCTGGTTTGCTTGGGACTTCCCCATTTTTAGCGTTAGAAATCCTATATCCTGGCAACCTCCATCCCCACCTCTGCAAAACGCTGCACAGTTAGTCGGTCACCCTACATTCAGCCCTAAAATGTCCATCTGGCTCCTTTATGGACTGTAAAGCACTTTGCAGAAAAGAAGGGGCCAGCATTTTTCTTTTCTTTCTTGATTATATAAGTCATGCATGATGATTTCTGAAAATAGAGACAACCAAAAAAGTACTATGCTAAAATGGCTAATAAACATAAGAAAAGATGCTCAATTTCACTCTTAAAGAAATGCAAATCAAAACAAGATATCATTTTCACCTCTCAGATTGGAAAAGAAAATGAAAACAGTGAGAACACTTAGTTGATGCTGGAAAGACTGTGGAGGACACGTGCCCTTTCATTTTCTGTGGCGGGAATGCAAATTGGTGCATTGAGAAGTCCATTTGGCATATCTAACAGTGTTTGAATGTGTGTACATCCTTCACGCTAGTAAATCCATTTTTAAGAATGTGCCCTACAGAAATACTAGCATGAATCCATGAAGATGTATATATGAGAGGATGTCTGATACAGACTTTTTGTTGTTGTCAGAAAAAGTTGGAATGAATCCAGGAGTCCACCAACTGGGGTGAATAATAGAGCAATCGCACATCATTTGAATTTGAGGCAGCTTCTTCTTTTGACGCCTGTTAACAGGGTTCTCAAATGCCAGTGTGCAGCAGAATCCTCTGGAGGGCTTGCTCAAGCAGGTTGCTGGACCTTGTCCCCACAGTGTTTGTGGTCTGGGGTGGAGCTGTAGGATTTGCATTTCAAATAGCTCCCAGGTGATGTTGCAGGTGTCAAAGTGTGGTCACACTTTAAGAACCACTGATACAGAGAGAAATGAGAAAAGCTTCTTCAAGTATGACCTAATTCAGATCAGGGAGCAAGCACAGAGACAGGCCTGGGCAGGGATCCAGGAGTGGGGCGAGGGGTCCCCTCTGATTTCCCCTCCACTGGCCTGAAGCCCCCATCTGATCACTCAGAGCATGGGCCAGGTAAAAGGCAGCTGGATTCCTTGGCACATAGGAATGCCAGGAACCCCACCTCTGCAAAACGCTGCACAGTTAGTCGGTCACCCTACATTCAGCCCTAAAATGTCCATCTGGCTCCTTTATGGACTGTAAAGCACTTTGCAGAAAAGAAGGGGCCAGCATTTTTCTTTTCTTTCTTGATTATATAAGTCATGCATGATGATTTCTGAAAATAGAGACAACCAAAAAAGTACTATGCTAAAATGGCTAATAAACATAAGAAAAGATGCTCAATTTCACTCTTAAAGAAATGCAAATCAAAACAAGATATCATTTTCACCTCTCAGATTGGAAAAGAAAATGAAAACAGTGAGAACACTTAGTTGATGCTGGAAAGACTGTGGAGGACACGTGCCCTTTCATTTTCTGTGGCGGGAATGCAAATTGGTGCATTGAGAAGTCCATTTGGCATATCTAACAGTGTTTGAATGTGTGTACATCCTTCACGCTAGTAAATCCATTTTTAAGAATGTGCCCTACAGAAATACTAGCATGAATCCATGAAGATGTATATATGAGAGGATGTCTGATACAGACTTTTTGTTGTTGTCAGAAAAAGTTGGAATTAATCCAGGAGTCCACCAACTGGGGTGAATAATAGAGCAATCGCACATCATTTGAATTTGAGGCAGCTTCTTCTTTTGACGCCTGTTAACAGGGTTCTCAAATGCCAGTGTGCAGCAGAATCCTCTGGAGGGCTTGCTCAAGCAGGTTGCTGGACCTTGTCCCCACAGTGTTTGTGGTCTGGGGTGGAGCTGTAGGATTTGCATTTCAAATAGCTCCCAGGTGATGTTGCAGGTGTCAAAGTGTGGTCACACTTTAAGAACCACTGATACAGAGAGAAATGAGAAAAGCTTCTTCAAGTATGACCTAATTCAGATCAGGGAGCAAGCACAGAGACAGGCCTGGGCAGGGATCCAGGAGTGGGGCGAGGGGTCCCCTCTGATTTCCCCTCCACTGGCCTGAAGCCCCCATCTGATCACTCAGAGCATGGGCCAGGTAAAAGGCAGCTGGATTCCTTGGCACATAGGAATGCCAGGACTTTCTACAGAGTGGGTCTTAGCTGTGGGCCGAGGGAGGGAGTAGCGTGTGGGTTGGCCTCACCAGCAAAGTTACAGGGCTGGGACAAGGAAGGAGGCCAGCTGGGTGACTTTTGCCAGCTGTGTTTGTTGGTGTTTCTGCTCCTCCCTGGGAAGCTGGCATTCTGATTTCAAGGACAACATCAGATGCTGGGGGAAGAGAGGAGCAGGTGTTCTCAGGAACCAAACCTTGCAAATGAATTAACAGGTGTTGATTGCTGCCAGGCAGAGGTGTGTTATGTGTGGATATTGTTTCTGCCTTCTTCTCCCTTCAATCTCAGGCTAACACCATGACCTCACCCTCAGCTGGAGCTGCTCTTGAACTCTCCCCATGTACATACTGTGACAATTTGGGATTTTCCCTTAGGTACACAGCTTTGCTCTTCTTTATCCAGGGCAACGGTTTGTGGCATGATGATGAATAGGATAAAGGAGTGGGGAAACACCCCCTTCTTGCCTTCCTCTTGAAAACCCCTCACAATTCCCATCACCACCATCTTTGCTAGGAACCACCCCTAGGGAAGGCCCTAGGTCCCAGGAAAGGTCCGTGGAGGGATAGAAAAGGACAATAAACCACTGCTACTGCATTGCTCCTCAGCCCCCAACTGGGCAGTGCTCCATTTCTAGCCTTTGTTTCCCCAGGGAGTGCTCTGCCTTTTGTTGACCCAGCTCCTCTGAAATGGATATTCTCCTGCATATTCTGTGCATCACTTTGAAAGAGCATTCTGGTGCCCACTAGCTATTCATAGTCTTATTCTTGAACCACTTTGATCCATGCATTGCACCTTGCTTTGTTGTGAACTTGAGTCTTCTGGGTATTGAATTTGCTGTATATTCTCCCATTTGTTTCTCTTCCTCTTCTTTCAGATTCATACCAACTTGGCTTTTCTTAAAAAAAAAAAAAAAGGTTCTTACTTCTCCACCCAAGCTACACTGTCCTGGAGTATCAAGGGTAATTCCCATTCCTAGTTCTCCAGGTAACCTTTGTGTCACCTTTCCCATTCCAGAAAGCCACACCTGCAGGCCGAGCAGCTCCTTTCAAAGACTGGGAATTTCTTCCAGAGGAATCCCTGACCTGAACTAGAGGAGAGAAATACGAACTGGGAAGCAAATGTTTCCCACTGATGAGAGCCAGAACCACAAGACTCCAGGCCAACACCAAGTCAACAGTACAGCTCACAGTAAGTCTTTGAGCCCTGAGCTGACAGGAAGGGGCCAAAGAGCCAGCCAGCCAATGAAAGCCGTGATAACCAGGCAAAAAGCACTTCTGCTGTCCGTGGTGCTGAATCCCTCTGTTTGCCTCTGGGAGAGAAACCGGTTCAAGAAACCCACATGAAGGAAATTAAAATTGTCCTGAAACCTAAGCCCCCATCAGGAAGGTGAATACCACTGAATTAAGGTCTAAGCACTTACCTGGAGGTCCAGTGCTTAAAACATCTTGCTCCCACTGCTGGGGGCATGGGTTCGATCCCTGGTTGGGAAGCTAAGATCCCGCATGTTGCCTGGCCAAAAAATAGAAAGAAAAAAAAATCTAGTTAAACTGTTTGTTGCTTAAGGTCATTTGGTTGGGCTTCAGGTCCACTGATCAAGAAGAAAAGAAATAACATTGAACACCTGGACAGGCGATGTGCTTGACACCTTGGGTACATTATTTATCTTAATCTTTAAAATAAACAGCAGAGGTAGGCCTTGTTATCTTCACTTTACTGATGAGGAACTAGGGGCAGAGAGAAGTTGCTCGCTCTTTGGCTAAGCTCATACAGCTATTAAGTGGTGGAGCCAGGACCGAAGCACAGAGGTGCTTATTCCCAAAGCTGGAACTGGTGACGTTGGACCCTCAAGGCCCTAAGGCTAGTGCTGATGGCTCTTTGTTAGGCAGCTGCTGACATTTGGGCAGGTCACCAGATTGCATGTTTTCTCCCTGGGACATGTCAAATTTCAAATCTTCAAGACTCTGAAACCATTTCAAAAACCTTCATTGTCCTCAAAAAAAAAAAAAAAAAAACAACATACCACATCCACACAAATGAGCAGGCTTCATTTACTTTCTCATTTATGGGAAGAGGATGCGAATATAAGCAAGACGTTCAAATTAAAATTGACTGTTTCATTTTAATTGACCTTTGATTCCCAGCTCACTATCTCCCTCGTGTCCCCACTCTGGCCCCTTCCATCCCTTGCTGTGCTCTGTGATTCATCAGGGCCTGAGGCTCAGCAGCTGTAATTGCTTTGTAACTTCCTGGAATGTCAAAGCCAAGATGGAAATTTTACGTATCACTCTACCGATTCCATCCTGGCTTTAATAATAAGTTGGCAGAAGGGAAGGCAGATTTACAGCAGGGGAGAAATGTAATCAAATTTGGAGGTGAAATGCAATAAGTACAAATGCTAGTTTTCATTTGGAAGCCTCTTAGATAAATGTGATCTCACCCAGCTCCCCAGCCAAATCTATTGTTTCTTCTGGAACAGTGGGGGCCCCCACTGGAACAGTAGTCCTCAGAGGGAGAGTTTGTATCCAGTATTGCCCCATCCCAGCCCCAGTAGAGTGACCCTGGTGGATGGAAAGCAATGAAGGGAGAAGCATGGAGAGTCAGTTAGGGAGACAAGGCTTAATAGAGGCCTCTGATAAACTGCATGTGTGTGCTGGGCTAAGTCCCTTCTGTCATATCTGACTCTTTGCAACACTATGGACTGTAGGTCTCCACGCCCCTCTGTCCATGAGATTCTTCAGGCAAGAATACTGGAGTGAGTTGCTATGCTCTTCTCCAGGTGATCTTCCCAACCCAGGAATCGAACACTCATCTCTTACGTCTCCTGCATTGCCAGGCAGGTTCTTTATCACTTGTGCTACCTGATAAACTGCATACTTGAGGGAAAAACAGTTAAGTACTGTCTAGGCACTTGGCAACCCACTCCAGTACTCTTGCCTGGAAAATCCCATGGACGGAGGAGCCTGGTAGGCTGCAGTCCATGGGGTCACTAAGAGTTGGAGACGACTGAGCGACTTCAGTTTCACTTTTCACTTTCATGCATTGGAGAAGGAAATGGCAACCCACTCCATTGTTCTTGCCTGGAGAATCCCAAGGACGGTGGAGCCTGGTGGGCTGCCACCTACGGGGTCGCACAGAGTCGGACACGACTGAAGTGACTTAGCAGCAGCAGTTAGCAGGCACTGTAATAAGTGCTTTACATGTCTTATCTGAGTTTCTTGGCAACTCGGTAGGGAAAGGAATGTTATTCTTCCCATTTTAAAGCGAAATACAGTGAGAACCAGGGAGGAGATTCTCAGCTACAGTAGGGCAAGGTTCTGTTTGACTTTGCAGCGTATACTATTATTTATTTATTTATGACTGTGTTAGATCTTTGTGGCTGCATGAGGGGTTTCTCCAGTTGCAGCAAGTGACCAGGGAAATCCTAGCTTATACTGTTAACCCCTCTCTTGCAAGAACAGACACAGCTAACATTTCTTGAATCCTTATGTGCCAATCACTCTTTAGGTGCTTCACGAAAACTTTCACAGCATCTCTGTGTGTTAAGTGCTACTGTTGTTATTATCTTTATTTATCAAGTGAGAAGAATTTCTGAAGATGGATCCTGTAAAAGTCAGTGAGGGTCATCTGAAAAGATGTTCACATGATTAGCTATTAGGGAAATGCAAAGTACAACCACAATGAGATACCACTATGTATCTATCAGGATGGTTAATAGTTAAAAAAAAAAATAGTGATAAAACCAAATGCTGGTGAGAATGAGAGGACTGGAATCATTCATTCATTGCTGATGGGGATGTAAAGTGACACAACCTCTCTCAAAAAATAATATGGCATTTCTTATGACATTAAATATGTGTTCCCCATATAACCCAGCAATTGCACTTTTGGGCATTTGTCCCAGAGAAATGAAGACTTAATGTTCCCAGAAAAGTCTATACATGAATGTACATAGAAGCTCTATTCATAATAAGCAATAATTGGAAGTAATCCAAATGTCCTACAATGGATGGGTGGTTAAACAAACTGTGGAGCATCCGTGCTATGAATTACTGGTCAGTAATAAAAAAGAGCAAACTGTTGATACATGTAACAACTTGGATGGATCTCAAGGGAATCAGGCTGAGTGGGAGAAAAAAGCCAGTCCTTAAAGAGTACATACTGTGTGATTCCATTTAAGTAACATGAACAAGACCAGGAGCTGACTGTGGCTCAGATCATGAACTCCTTATTACCAAATTCAGACTCAAATTGAAGAAAGTAGGGAAAACTGCTAGACCATTCAGGTATGACCTAAATCAAATTCCTTATGATTATACAGTGGAAGTGAGGAATAGATTTAAGGGCCTAGATCTGATAGAGTGCCTGATGAACTATGGAATGAGGTTTGTAACATTGTATGGGAGACAGGGATCAAGACCATCCCCATGGAAAAGAAATGCAAAAAAGCAAAATGGCTGTCTGGGGAGGCCTTACAAATAGCTGTGAAAAGAAGAGAGGCGAAAAGCAAAGGAGAAAAGGAAAGATATAAGCACCTGAATGCAGAGTTCCAAAGAATAGCAAGAAGAGATAAGAAAGCCTTCTTCAGTGATCAATGCAAAGAAATAGAGGAAAAGAACAGAATGGGAAAGACTAGAGATCTCTTCAAGAAAATTAGAGATACCAAGGGAACATTTCATGCAAGGATGGGCTC
>SJYT01059082.1:19203-82920 GCA_006410635.1 Cephalophus harveyi
ACACACACACACACACACACACACATTGTCTGTGATGTTGCATCTAGAATACAGCCTACTCAGCAATGCCTGGGTCAAATCTCAGGCAACAAGGGTGGCTGTTCTCATCTCCTTTTGGCAGGTGAGGAAATTTAGAGTGTGAGCTGCAAACCACGGCATGAGAGAATGACCCAAGAATAGTGGTTCCAGAATCTCAGATGAAGAGAACAGCTGTTACTCTGGCTGGCACTGTCCTCAGAACTTTGATTCTCTTTAACAGCCTAATGAGGTAGATATGAACATTATCTCCAGTTTTTGGAGAAGTAAACTGAGGCACACAATGCTAAATAACTTTTCCAAGGTCAAACAGCCATGAATGGAACAGCCAGAAATTGACTCTGGTGCCCATTCTTTTATCCACAAGAGCTGTTTTGATTTCCAGACTTGACTAGGTATTTTTGATGTTTAAACATTTTCAGGTATCTAGTTACTTGCTGCAAGCTTATCTCCAAGGGGATGATTTTGCCCCAAGACTTATAGGCCACAGGCAAAACCTTCTCCTAGGGCAATAATAAACAGTCTTTCCTGGCATGTGGCTCTCCCCTGCAGCACTGAACGTGGCCACACCGTGTAACCAGATAGGATGCAGCATCAGAATGGTGTGCTGTCAGGAGACAAAGGAGAGGTCTGCTTGCTGCTCTGTCCTGGGCAGTTTCCCATCATCTCCTCCTCAACTCTTCATCCCTTTAGGATTTTTTTATCTTGAAATATCTGGAGGTTATAGATTTTTTACTAACCAGTGGTTCTTGAGTCTCCTTCTTTTGACTCCATGTCCTGATGGGTACCAACATTAAATTCATCCTTCAGAGCAATGAGACATATTTCTCACAGCAGAGTCTATGGCCAGGCTCTACCCTAGAACCACTGGGCCCAGAAATCTGCATTTTACTAAACCATACCCAAGCTGGGTAAAACTTACTCAAAGGAAAGGTTGAGATTGCACTGATAGCGGCTCTAAATATTAGAGGAAAGTTAAAAGTCAGTGGGGGACTTCCCAGGTGGCTCAGTGGTTAAAGAATCTGCCTGCAATGCAGGAGACGTGAGTTCGATCCCTGAGTCAGGAAAATCCCATGGAGAAGGGCATGGCAATGCACTCCAGTATTCTTGCCTGTAGCATCCCATGGACAGAGGAGTCTGGTGGGCTACAGTCCATGAGGTCGCAAAGAGTCAGACATGACTGGAGCAACTGAGCATGCACACATACACAAAAGTTAATGGGAGTTGAGTTTTCCCTCGGTGGCTCCATTTGATAGATAAGGTTTGGCAGGATGGAGAGCTGCGGTGTTTAAGGCTGGGTTTGAAGGCTTTAACCATTGAAAAGCTTATGGTGTTGCCCAGATCACCACTATTACTTCAAAATAAAAATACTACTGATGCATGAAACACAAAATGTGCATGTTGAAATAGCTTTCTTCTAGATGTGCTAATTGGCAAATGTTGAGTAAGTTTATTGAAATGCAAACTGTCTTATTCCAGGGCTGCCACTTCTTAAATGGCGTCCTACAGGTGATGTTTGTTCTGCCTCAAGTCATCTGCCTCTGGTAACGTTCATTCATTTGTTGGTTTCTTTCATGCAACAGATATTTGTTGAGCTTGGCATAACAATTAACCGAAAAGCAAGTATCTTTGCTTCCATGAAGCTTGCGTTCTAGTGCTGGGGAGACAGGCAAGAAACAGTGTCAATATGTAAATCTATGGCATGTTTAGAGTGACAAGTCCTTTGGAGAAAGTAAGATGGGGAAAGGGGGGAAAAGTTCTGGAGGTTGGAGGAGAGGTTTTCAGGGAAGTTTTCTCCAAAGGTGAAGTGTAAAGAAAAGCCTGCAACTTCCCTGGTGGTCCAGTGGTGAAGAATCCATCTGCAATGCAGGGGGCACAGGTTCGATCCCTAGTCTGGGAAGGTTCCACATGCTGTGGCACAACTAAGCCCGTGCGCCACAGCTACTGACCCCAAGCTCTAGAGCCTGTGCTTTGCAACAGGAGAAGCCACCTAAGTGAGAACTCCGTGCACCACAGCTAGAGAGTAGCCCTGCCTGCCTCAACTAGAGAAAGCTGTCACACAGCAATGAAGACCCAGCGAAGCCGAAAAACAGTCTTGAAAGAAGTGAGGGAGCCATCGCCCTGGAGGAGGAGGGTTCAGGCAGAGGGGACATAGCTTTGCCTGATCCTGGAGCAGCCAAGAACACAGACCCCTGGCCACCACCCCTCCCTGCAACCAACCTCCTCCACCTCCTCCACATGCTGCTGCTGCTAAGTTGCTTCAGTCGTGTCCGACTCTGTGCAACCCCATAGATGGCAGCCCACCAGGCTCCGCCGTCCCTGGGATTCTCCAGGCAAGAACACTGGAGTGGGTTGCCATTTCCTTCTC
Source organism: Cephalophus harveyi (assembly GCA_006410635.1). Taxonomy (NCBI): domain Eukaryota; kingdom Metazoa; phylum Chordata; class Mammalia; order Artiodactyla; family Bovidae; genus Cephalophus; species Cephalophus harveyi. Next base: position 21,608 of record SJYT01059082.1, read on the forward strand.
CAATGCATTAGAGTGAAAAGTGAAAGTGAAGTTGCTCAGTCGTGCCTGACTCTTAGCGACCCCATGGACTGCAGCCTACCAAGCTCCTTCGTCCATGGGATTTTCCAGGCAAGAGTACTGGAGTGAGTTGCCATTGCCTTCTCCCACCACCCACATAGAGAGCCCTAAATAATCCTCAATTCAGAGAGAAGCCAAGCCAAGCCATCCCCCCCATCTCATTGCAGCATGAAGTCTGACCTGCTCCTCATAGCAGTGGCCTTATGGTTGCCATCCAAACCCTCCTGATAGGTACCACCTTCTCCCTTGGGAGGTCAGGTCAGATCTGTTCAGTGAAAACCAGTTAAGCCCCGATTCTGTACCCAGGCCTCTGCTAGGACCCATCGGAGGCTGGCTAGCAAACCTGACACAGAAATGTACTAATAGAATCCAAGGGTGAGGGGTCAGAGAAGAGGGGTGGAGCCAGCCTGGGGGCGGGGCTTTTTGTATCTCTCTTGGCCCACCCCCATCACTCCTGGTACCCGGACACACAGCTGCTTTCAGTTCTTAGACTTAGCGTGTCTGTTCTTGCATCAGGACATTTGCTGTCTCTTTCTCTTGAATTCTCTCCCCAGACCTCCCTGGAGTTGGTTCTCACCATTCAGGCTTCAGCCAAGGGCCCCCCCAGGAAGGTCTCCAGGACGGCCCTGCAGCCTGCGCTGGTGTCACTCTGGGTCTTGTCCTTCTTTCCTTCCTCTCACTGTCTCCATCACCAACTGAGATGAGTGGTGTCAAGGTCTCCTCTCTCCCCTGCCTCCCAGAAACTGGGACCCAGTTTCTCCCATTTGCCCTTCCATCCCCAAGGCCTCAAAAATAGGAGGCGCTTAATAAATATCAACCAATGAATTTATTTACCGTGTAAGGGACTATCAACGCTTACCTGAATGACCCATGCCATCTGACCGGCTCTTTCCCTGCCCACACCCCTCTGCCTGCAGCCCAGGCCCCTGAAATACATTCTTGGCTGCTCCTGCTGACCATGGAGAACTGTTTTAATCTATCCTACAAAACGGAGGGCAAAGTAATGTTAAGAATGTGGTTTGGAGATCCAGATGAGTTTGCTTTGTCCTCTGGCTCTGCCAGTTTTAACCTGTGTACCCTAGGCAAGGTAACTAACCTCTCTGAGGCTCAGTTTCCCCACCTGAGCAGAGCCGTTTTCAGCAAACAGTAGCCTTTGTTATTCTACCCAAATCCCAATGGTTACTAACTCTCGCTGTCTAGAGGGGAGGTTTGTACCACCTTCTTCCAGAGATGAGCACTTGGGCCCTGGCTGGAGCCCCCAGGGACCCTTGCAGAGAGACCAACCAAAGGAAAAGTCCAAACTCAGTGACTGTGCCCCTGGGGACCCAGAGTTAATGACCTGGGGATGGTTAATGAGCTTTCTTTTCTGCTCTCTCCAATCGCAGGTGGCGTGGCAGCCTTCCAGGCCCGGCGGCTGCTCCCTGCACCTGCCCCTCCACATCCAATTTCTTTGCAGTGTCCTAAAAAGCTAACCAAGCTGAAATCGCTGATGCCAAGGCTTTAAAGCTCCTGCACCAGAATTTAGTGTTCTCCAAGGCCCCAGCCTCGTCTCCAACTCCTAATCCTTTCCATCTGTTGGGAACGGTCTAAGGATTCAGTGAGGATCACTGCTGAGATGGTCTCTTCCACGTGGGGCTGGGAGGATGGCTGTCCTGGAGGCTCACTTCTCATGAATTCTTGCAGTGTCCCTTCTTGTGCTTGAGCACCTTCCTGGGTGCCTCCTGAGGAAGCCCTAGGCATTAACATCACAATCGTATTATGATATAATAAACCTTTCGGTGATTACCCTGGAGAGGTGGCAGGCCATACTGATGTAGAGCGTAGACTGAGAATCAAGTTGCCTGGATTGAATCCAGGCTCCATTTAATAACTTGGTTATCTTGGTGATATTGGTTCAGAATAATGCTATCTTCTATATTACATACAGCTTACCTGGTGGGAGCCAGGCATTGTTCATGAACCTTCAATTTAATAATAATAATTATAACAACAACTGATATTTATTGAGAACCAGAAATGCTTTGATGAATCCACTTAATCTCCAGAAGACAGCCATGTTAATGGACAACTTTTGTGGTGATCAGGGCTGTTCCTCAGTCAGGACTGGACCCAGAAGCTTATGCACCTGAGACATTAATTGCATGGGTGGCTTGCCTGAGGGCAAGGAAATTGTGATTAGGATCGTTTAGGGATTCATTTCTAGGCTCAGAGAAGACAGGATGTCATGTCCCCAGCCCAGCCCACACTATATCCCTTGGCGCTCGTCAGATTTCAGCAGCAGCCTCTGCGGGCAGTTCTCATGCATTTGGATGGTGTCCTGCCTCAGGTGCCTACATTCTCTCTCTGCTTCTCTACCTTGGTGGACGACAATGCCCCCAGGGATAGTCTCAAGGCAGAAGATAAATGTCCCAGCCTCCTGTCCTTCGGAGGAATGGTTCTTCAGAGTGTCCACAGTGGGACTGAGTCATAATCAAGTGGTGAAGTCAACAGCTCACCATTTATTGGTTTTTCCTCCTTCCATTATTACTTTTCCTGTTTCTTTAGTTCTACTTCTTGGGATCCCCTCTTAAATCAGCTCAGTTCAGTTCAGTCACTCAGTCATGTCCAACTCATTGCGACCCCATGGATTGCAGCACTCCAGGCCTCCCTGTCCATCACCAACTCCTGGAGCTTGCTCAAATTCATGTCTATCGAGTTGGTGATGCCATCCAACCATCTCAGCCTCTATCATCCCCTTCTCCTCCCGCCTTCAATCTTTCCCATCATGAGGGTCTTTTCCAATGAGTCAGTTCTTTGATCAGGTGGCCAAAGTATTGGAGTTTCAGCTTCAACATTAGTCCTTCCAATGAATATCAGGACTGATTTCCTTTACGATGGACTGGTTGGATCTCCTTGCAGTCCAAGGGACTCTCAAGACTCTTCTCCAATGCCACAGTTCAAAAGCATCAATTCTTCAGCACTCAGCTTTCTTTATATACCAACTCTCACATCCATACATGATTACTGGAAAAACCATAGCTTTGACTAGATGGACCTTTGTTGGCAAAGTAATGTCTCTGCTTTTTAATGTGCTGTTTAGGTTGATCATAACATTTCTTCCAAAGAGCAAGCATCTTTTCATTTCATGGCTGCAGTCACCATCTGCAGTGATTTTAGAGCCCCCCAAATAAAGTCTCTCACTGTTTCCATTGTTTCCCCTTCTATTTCCCATGAAGTGATGAGATTAGCAAAGATGATGGAGTAGAAGATTAGTAAAAGATGGAGTAGAAGGATGTGCGCTCATCTTCTCCTGCAAGAACTCCAAAATTACAACTCACTGCTGAACAACTGTCGACAGGAGAATGTTAGATCCCACCAAAAAAAGATACCCCACGTCCAAAGGCAAAGGAGAAGCTCCAGAAAGATGGTAGGAAGGGTGGAATCGCATTTAGAATCAAACCCCATACCCACCAGACATGCCCAGAGGGCTCAAACAAACCTTGTGTGCACCAGGACCCAGAGACCCCACAGAGACTGAGCCAGAATTGTGTTTGAGTGTCCCCTGCAGAGGTGTGGGTCAGCAGTGGCCTGCTGCAGCGGCAGGGGCTCTGGGTGCAGCAGACCTGGGTATGGCATAAGCCCTCTTCAGGGAGGTCACCATTAACCCCATCATAGAGTCTCCGGAACTTACACAGGACTGGGGAAACAGACTCTTGGAGGGCACAAAGAAAAAAAAAGAACAACCTTGTGTGTACCAAGACCCAGGAGAAAGGAGCAGTGTTCCCACAAGAGACTGACCCAGACTTGCCTGTGAGTGTCCAGGAGTCTCTGGTGGAGGCATGGGTCAGTGGTGGCCTACTGAAGGGTCAGAGGCACTGAGTGCAGCAGTGCATGCATGGGACCTCTTGAAGGATGTCACCATCATCCTCACTACCTCCACCATAGTTTGGCCTCAGGTCAATCAAGAGGGAGGGTACACAGCCCCGCCCATCAACAGAAAACTGGGTTAAAGACTTACTGAGCATGGCGTACCCATCAGAACAAGACCCAGTTTCTCCCTCAATCAAATCAACTACCTGCACCCAAATACTTGCCTCTGGCTCGGCTTGGAGGGATCCCTAACTAAGACAGTGCTGGAAGCCCAAGAGGACACCCTCTGGTCAGGGCAGTGCTTTCCATGCTGATTCCCAGAGCTCTGACAAAGCAGAGATGGATGACACACAGGGACTGTGATATTCAGGTGGTGTTCAAGTTCGTGAGAAACATATTCCAAGGTTCCCAGCAAGCTTGGGGTGGTGCTGTCCCATGAACTCCTTATGGCTTCCCAGAATATAATCTTCTCATCTTTTGACAATAGGATTCCACAGCTACCTAATGAGGACCACATTTCCCAGCCTCCCTTGCAGGGAGGTATGGCCATGGTCTTGCCAATGGAGTGTGAGAGGAAGAGATGTGTCACTTCCTTAAAAAGAAATTGCTTGGCATCCACTTCTGTTGCTTGGTGTCTTTCCCCTCTTCCTCTTCTCTGAGGACTGGAATGTGGGCTTGAGCTCTGACTTGGATGAGAACACCTCAGGTAGAAGGAACCAGGGACCTTAAGCAACAGTGTGGAGTAGAGTCACTCTCCTGCTCAGGACTACTGCCTATCTTTGAGATGTTACATGACAGAGAAATAAACTTCTATTTTGCTTAAGTGTGAAAGTTGCTCAGTCATGTCTGACTCTTTGTGACCCATGGACTATAGAGTCCATGGAATTATCCAGGCCAGAATACTGAAGTGGGTAGCTGTTCCCTTCTCAGATCTTCCCAACCCAGGGATCAAACTCGGGTTTCTCTCATTGCAGGTGGATTCTTTCCCAGCTGAGCCACCAGGGAAGCCCAAGAATACTGGTGTGGGTAGCCTATCCCTTCTCCAATGGATCTTCCCCACCCAGGAATGAAACCAGGGTCTCCTGCATTGCAGGTGGATTCTTTACCAGCTGAAATAAACTACTGTGTATTTGCATCTCTGTTCCAGGAACTTATCTTGTGCCTTAACTAATACAGTCAACAGGAAGGCATCTAAAAAAGCAAATTATGAGTATGAGTGCTGATGTGACCTCATTTGTGTCCCCAGGCCAATGACGCCTGGGATGGTCAGGTTATGTGGCTCTCTTGCATGGTGTGCAAAGTGCTACAACTCAAGCAAGACCTCACTGGGAGTGAGGTGAGACCTAGGCTCCTCTCAACTTGTCACAGACCTCCGGGGCCCCCTCCTTGGCGTGTGTCCCCTTGCCTGGAATGCTGTGAACTTCCATGTTCTTTTTCCCAGTTCCTCTCCTCCCAGGCTAGGTTGTGCATTGGGGCGCTGTTGCACTTGGCTTCAAAGGGTGTATCCCGTCAGCTTGGGGAACTGGGCTCCACGATCAGCAGGCAGCTGGCTTGTGTCTGCTCATCTTTGTTCCCCAGGTGTGGGCAGCATTACATCCTCTAGTGTATCTCTTTATCTATTAGACAGAGCCAGGTGGTGATGACTTGTGCCATTGGTTTTCTCTTTTTTGATTTAATTTTATTTTATTGAAGCATGTGTGTACAGTACAGTGATTCAATTATTCATATATATTTTTTCACATTCTTTTCCCTTATAAGTTATTATAAAATATAGTTTCCTGTGCTATATAGTAGGTCCTTGTTGATTATCTGTTCTATATATAGTAGTGTGTATCTGTTAATCCCGACCTCCTAATTTATCCCGCCCCGAACCTTTCCCCTTTAGTAATAACCATGAGTTTGTTTTCTATGTCTGTGGGTTTATTTATTTCTGTTTTGTAGATAAATTCATTTGTATCTTTTTTTTTTTTTTAGATTCCGCATATAAGTGATATCATATGATATTTGTTTTTCCCGTCTGGCTTATTTCACTTAGTATGATAACCTCTGGGTCCATCCATGTTGCTACAAATGGCATTCTTTCATTCTTTTTAATGACTAATAGTTCATCATAGTGCATTTTAAATAGCTATTGTAAATAGTGCTACCCTGAACATTGGGGGTGTATCTCTTCATGGTATTAGTTTTCTATTGCTGTGTAACTAATTCCTACAAACTCAGTGGCTTAAAACAGTATCTGTTTATTATCTCACAGTTCTGTGGAGTCAAAGAGAACTTAGCTGGATTCTCTGTTTCAGTTCTCCTAAGGCTTCAATCAGGGTGTTAGCCAGGCTAGACTCTCATCTGGAAGCCCTGGGGAAGAAACACATCCAGGGTCATTTACAGTGTTGGTAGAATTCTGTTCCAGTGGTTGTAGCACTGAGCTTCCAGTTTCCTGGCTGGCTGTTGGCCACTCTCAAGTCCTCATATTGGTCCCCTTTATAGTCAAAGTCAATGATGATTTGTATCTTTCTCATCTTTTGAATCTCTTGTACTTACTCTTCTGCTGTCAACTTGAGAAAACTCTGAGCTTTTAAAGCTCATATGATTGTATTAGGCTCACTGGATAATCTGAACTCAAAATCAACTGATAAGTTACCTTAATTAAACCTAAAAAATGCTTTTCGCCACATAAAGCAGCATGATCATAGGCATATTTTTGCATCATATTCATAGTTCTGGAGATCTGAGCAGGAAATCATGGGAACATCTTAGAATTCTGCCTACCTCATCTACAATCCCTTGAATTTTAGAATGTTTAGACTTCACCTTTCCTTGGAGAGGGCAGGAAGGCTGATATCTTGATGCTTGATTTGGAGGAAATCTCTAACTAGGGCAAAGCATCCAAGAATGCTTGAAGGAGGTGAGATTAACAGTCAGAAGGATGAATAATTGGTCTTGGATAAAGAATAGACATTTTATTTGCTTATCCAGTCATTTTTATTGAGAATCCCTCAGGGCCCAGGATCTAGCAGTGAACAGAATAGACATAGTCCTTGAACTTGTGGAGCTGATGGTCTGGTGGGTGATGAAGTTTCCCCAAAGAGAAGTATGGGGTTCAGTGAGAGGAGGGAAATAAAAGCTAGCGTGTCATCTAAGGGTGATGAGGGCAGGGGTTCAGGTAAATTTTTACAGTTTCTGTGAGGAATGGAAAAGACACCATCTCCTAGGTGAGGTAGAGCTCCAACAATTATAGGCTCGTCTCAAGAACATTCGGAGAAGGCAATGGCACCCCACTCCAGTCCTCTTGCCTGGAAAATCCCATGGACGGAGGAGCCTGGAAGGCTGCAGTCCATGGGGTCGCTGAGGGTCAGACACGACTGAGTGGCTTCACTTTCACTTTTCACTTTCATGCATTGGAGAAGGAAATGGCAACCCACTCCAGTTTTCTTGCCTGGAGAATCCCAGGGACGGGGGAGCCTGGTGGGCTGCTGTCTATGGGGTCGCACAGAGTCGGACACGACTGAAGCGACTTAGCAGTAGCTCAAGAACACTAAGCTCTCTAAGGATCTTGAGTCTCCTCTCATGCCCCATGGATCACCAGGAAATTATCTTGGTTAATTTGCTTAGCCCGGAAGTCACTAACTTGAGTATAGCAATGCCTACTAGGGCAGGAACTTAACATAAATAAGTGAAACAGCCTGAGTGTGAACAAAAGACTAGGGCATGTATAATGGCAGATGGTGGCTGGCCAGTGGCATCAGTGTCAGAGGCTTAGAGGGAGTGCTGGGGTCCCCTCACGCTGGAGTATAGACATCTGTCTATGGGGGTTGCCAAGATCCACTGCAGCTGATTGTGCCATCAGGGACAAATCATCAGATCTTCAGACTGACAAAATTCAGACGATTTTGTGGAATATCTCAGATTTTTAAAATTTAAGTAATTTTTTAAAATGTAAGGATCTGCAGATGTTTGTGGCGCAGGGCCAGCCCTCAGGCATCTACTTGTGACATTCGATAGAGTTGTCCTCAGTGAATTATGTTTGGCTGCTCCATCATCAGCTTTAACTGAGAAGCGCAGGTGGCCTCTGTGGCCCAGGGTTCCCATTCTGAAGTTCTGCATCATAACTACCTTTGTGTTTCCAATAGAGGAATCCTTGCGTCCTTGAGATTTCTCTGCTTTCTCCTCTTCTGTCGTGACCATGGGAACAGTGGCATTGCCCTCTCTGCCATGCATGCTTTCACTTCCAATTATTGCTCTTCTGGTGCCCAGTGTCTGCCTTTCTCTCCTCATGGTCTCATTAACTGAGGCAGCTGTCCAAGCTTCTGTTACATTTCCTAGCAACCTGCTCCCTGACTCTGGGCTGAGAACCTTTTATTCACCTTGGTATCTACAGTGCCTGGTACATGGCAGGCATGAATCTCTCTGTGAGCACATTTTCCTGGGTAAGTGAAAGTGAAGTCGCTCAGTCGTGTCCGACTCTTTGTGACCCCATGGACTGTAGCTCACCAAGCTCCTCAGTCCATGGAATTTTCCAGGCAAGAGTAGTGGAGTGGGTTGCCATTTCCTTCTCCAGGGGATCTTCCCAACGCAGGAATCGAACCCAAGTCTCCCACACTGTAGGCAGATGCTTTACTGTCTGAGCCACCAAATTCTCAATAAATATTTGAATGTTGAATGAATGATGTGTTGGCCATTTTTTTTTTTTTTTGGTTGACACAAGAAATGAACATATGTGAAAATAATTCTGTACATTAAGACAGTATCATTGAGAACTCAACCCTCAGTGTCTGTTAAAAAATTAGGATGAACAACCATCCTCATTTGCCCAAGAATGAGGAGGTTCTTGAGATGTAGAACCTTCAGTTTTTAAACTGGGATGGAGGAGTTTCTCAAGACATGAAACTTTCATTGCTGTAACTGTGACTGTCCTGGGAAAGCATTGTTGGTCACCCTCCTCTAAAACAAACAAACAAAAAAACCCAAAACACCACCAAAAGAATACAAGATTCTCTTGAAGCTCAAATAATGGGAAAAGACCAATTTTCCTTCTAAACCAGGATATTGTCTTTTATCTGCTGATGAGAGGTTTGAAACTCTCATGTTTCCCTCCTTGCCTTGACCTCTAAGAAAGTCCAAAGTAAGTTCTCTGAATAAGGTCAGCAGCATCTGTCAGTCTAGGCTGTCTGAGCTAATTGTTTCATTGCCTCGGTTTTGTTTTTTTTTTTTTAATCCTTTTTCTCTTCAAAAGTGTGAACGAGGCATAAATTGCACCCAGAATTACATTAAATAACTGTTGCCAAGTGAACGTGAGAGAAAACCTCTGTCTTTTGCTTTTTTGCTTCTCTTCGATTGGCTATTATTTCATTCCATGTGTGTATTATTTCAGGGGCTGGCAAACTATGGCCTGTGGGTCAAATTTGGGACGACTGCATCTTTTTGTAAATAAACCTTTATTGGGGATATCAGCCACACGTATTAATCTATGTATTGTCCGTGGCTGTTTTCAAGCTACCAGGGCAGAGTTGAGTAGTTGTGATGGACACGGTGTGGCCCATAAAGACGAAAATATTTGCTCTCTGTAAAGTTTGTCCCTCTGTCCATTATGTCACAAGCTGTAAACCCTTTTGAAAAGATTGCTATAGAAGTTCAAATTATACATATATATATGTATAATTTGTTTTCAAATGTAGTTTCAAATTTTATATATATGTATGTATGTATATACATATATATATAATTTTTTTGAAACTACATTTGAAAACAAATTATACATATATATGCTTTACAAAAGTAATATATGCTTATTATAAAAATGTTACCATAACAGAAGTGTGTAATGATGACAGTAACCATCTTTTTAAAATGGTTTCTTTGTTTATCTATTGGCTGTGCGGAGGCCTCGTTGCTGCACAGGCCTTCTCTAGCTGCGGTGAGCGGGGGCTGCTTTCTAGCTGCGGTGCTCAGGCGTCTCAGCGCGGTGGCGTCTCTTGTGGCTAAGCACAGGCTCTAAGGGGGACGGGCTTCAGTCGTTGCGGTTCCCAGGTTCTGGAGCACAGGCTCCATAGCTGTGACACACACCTTTGTTGCTCCGTGGCACGTGGAATCCTCCTGGATCAGGGATCGAATCCGGGTCTCCTGCGTTGGCAGGTGAATTCTTTACCACTGAACCAAGGAAGGCCAGTACCCATCCTTTTTAAACTTCAATTCCTATTGGTGGCCTCAGTTAGCTAGTAATATAGATTGCTCCTGATTCCTTCTGGTGCATAAACTAATCTATCTATGTATATTATATATAATCTATATTAAAATGATAGTGAAAAAGACATAAATCTCTCTGTGAGCACATTTTCCTGGGTAAGCATTCTTAAATTCTCCATCAGCAGCATTTTCCACCAATGTCTCCACTGACACATTCGCAGACATTCTCACTCATTGTTTCCAATATCTTCCCTCATTGATCTAGTTTAATCAAAAGCCCTTTCTAACTTGTCTTCAGAACAGCATCATTGCAAATTCTGATTATTCCTGGTACTTCTCATTATGATAATTATTCTTTTTTATCAGTACTAATTACTGTGCCTTTAAAACATCTCTCAGAACCAGTGAGGATGTCAGTTGCCTGAAGACCGTCACTTAGCTTCTAAACCGTCAGGCTAAGTATTCGGGACATGGCTTCAGCTGATCATCCACTTGCTTCTGAGATGTTCTCAGGACCAGAGCCCTGACAGCAGGGGCCTGATTGCATTACTCACCCTCAGAACTCCAAGTCGTCAAGGGCATCTGCCATCACCCAGCATCATAGACCCACCCTGCTTTCTTCATACTGATTGCACCAGCTTCCCCTCCCTCCCAGCACTTCCCTCCCCAAACGTTTCCTCTGAGCTCCCTAGAATCCCTAGTTTGTAACCAGGAGGCATCCCAAGTTTTTTCAAGTTCTCCCCCAAACATTTTTTTTGTTTCTTGCCTTGCCTTAAGCCAGAGTTCTGCAAGCCTCCTGGGCAGACTTCCCAAGTTAGGTTGCTTTTCTCTCTTAACTCATGAACCCCAGGGCTCCCCTTCGCCAATCCCCAAACATTTTCCCTTCCCCAAAATTCCCAGAATCTTTCAAGTGAAGCCATCAGATTACGGTGCCAGCTGCTTCTCTTCAAAGTGGTCATCTGCTTTCTTCTCAATCATTAGAGACTCTAGTGCATAAGGAGCCACTGTCTCTATTCCCACCCTGTTCTCATCATTCTTGGTGATTTCAACATTTACACAGGTATCATCCAACCTTTTAATGGCCCCTTTGCTTGGCCTTCCCGTCACCTTGTTGTTGATGGTAACTGTACAGTCTCTTAAATGTGAATTTCAAGTTTCCCTCTTTTTGACCTTTATGTCCTCTCCTATTCTAATACCTCCACTGGAAACATTTTCCTAACTCAATGAGACTTTTAGTTCAGCCCTGTCCAACACAAAACGAATGAAAGCCACATATGTCACTTAAAATGTTCTAGTAGCCACACTGAAGTGAAGTGAAGTGAAGTGAAGTTGCTCAGTCGTGTCTGACTCTTTGCAACCCCATGGACTGTAGCCCACCAGGTTCTTCCATCCATGGAATTTTCTAGGCAAGAGTACTGGAGTGGGTACCATTTCCTTCTCCAGGGGATCTTCCCAACCCAGGGATCAAACCTGGGTCTCCTGCATTGTGGGCAGATGCTTTACTGTCTGAACCACCAGGGAATAAAGAAATACAATTAGTTAAATTAATTTAAGTATTTTTATTTAACCAAATAGATGTGAAATATGATCGTTATATTTTGAGGAACAATAGAAACAGTGACAGACTTTATTTTCTCTGGCTCCAAAATCACTGTGGATGGTGACTGCAGCTGTGAAATTAAAAGACACCTGCTCCTTGGAAGAAAAACTATGACAAACCTAGATCACATGTTAAAAAGCAGAGACATTACTTTGCCAACAAAGGTCCATATAGTCAAAGATATGGTTTTTCCAGTAGTCATGTATAGATGTGAGAGCTGGACCATAAAGATAGCTGAGCACTGAAGAATTGATGCTTTTGAACTGTGGTGTTGGAGAAGACTCTTTAGAGTTCCTTGGATTGCAAGGAGATCAAACCAGTCAATCCTAAAGGAAATCAATCTTGAATATTTATTGGCAGGATTGATGCTGAAGCTGAAGCTCTAATACTCTGACCACCTGATGTGATGAGCTGACTTATTAGAAAGGGCCCTGGTGCTGGGAAAGATTGAAGGCAGGAGGAGAAGGGGACAACAGAGGATGAGATGGTTGGATGGCATCACTGACTCAATAGACGTGAGTTTGCGGAAGCTCCAGGAGATAGTAAAGGACAGGGAAGCCTGGCATGCTGCAGTCCATGGGATCACAAAGAATGGGGACATGACTGAGACAATAGCAGTCACAATTGTCGTTATCATTGTAACCAACAGAAACATTATTATTGAGATATTTCACATTCTATTTTTTTCTTCCTTTAAAAAAACTACTTATTTATTTATTGAGTTGTACCAAGTCTTTGTTGCAACATAAGGGATTTTTAGTTGTGGTATTTGGGATCTTTAGTTGCAGTATGTGGGATCTAGTTTCCTGACCAGGCTTCAAACCTGGACCTCCTGCAATGGGAGTGCATAGTCTTAGCCATTGGACCACCAGGGAAGTCCCACATTCTATTTTTAATACTCTTTGAAATATGTGTGCTTTATACTTACTGTATATATCGATTTCAACCAGATGCATTTCAAGCATTTATAGCCACATGTGGCTATCATGTTGGACAAAGCATCTCTAGTCCGTTGACCTAAATCCTGTCTCTTGAATGTCCTTCTATTCAAGAGATGCAGATTTCATTTCCCATTACTATCAGCACACTTTTTCAAACATCCTCCACTGTCCCTTTATCTGTTCATCTAGAAAAAAACTCATCATTGTTGGACCAAACCATCAGTCTTCATGTGTGGAGTTGAACACTGCAGGAGAAAAATCACACATCTGGGTTGCCTTGCTTAATGTTAGTTTCAGAACCACAGATTCCATATAACCTTCCCCAGAAACCTCATCACATGTTCTTTGTGAAACTGAAAGTCGCTCAGTCATGTCCAAATCTTTGTGACTGCATGGACCATACAGACCATGGAATTCTCCAGGCCAGAATACTGGACTAGGTAGCCTTCTCCAGGGGATCTTCCCAACCCAGGGATCTAACCCAGATCTCTTGCATTGCAGGTAGATTCTTTACCAGCTGAGCCACAAGGGAAGCCCAAGAATACTGGTGTGGGTAGCCTATCCCTTCTCCAGCAGATCTTCCCAACCCAGGAATCGAACCGGGGTCTCCTACTTTGCAGGAGGATTCTTTACCAACCAAACTATCAGGGAATCCCCATGTTCTTCACAGCATTTGTTTAACTGCTCTCTGAGACTGTCATTTCAAATGGTTTTCTCTCTTAATTTTCCTCTTCCTCACCACCTCTCCCTCTCAGCAGATGCCCAGTTTCACTATCCACTAACAGGCATCACAAATGAAATAGGTCCAAAGCAGAACCCCACATGCACTTCAGGTGATGGCGCCATGCTCAAGCCCTGAATCTAGGAGTCAGGATGCTTTCCTCACTTATAATTCACCAACATGTCCTATCGGCCAAAAGTAATCTAAAATCTGTCCCTTTGTCCTTGAGTTTATAACTACCACCTCAATCTAGTCAGCACCACTTCTTGCCTGGACTTCAGTGACAGCTAACTGGCTTCCTTCTTTTCATTCTTTCACCTCACAGTCCCTTTTCTACTCAGCAGTCAGAGCATCTTTAAGAACATAAACTAGAGAGTATTGCTCCCTTTCTTGCAACTCCTTGTTTCCATGGCTACAAAGGTCCTACACGATGGCCCTTGCTCACTTCTTCAGTGAAAGCTTTGATTGCTTTTCTCCCCACTTTATACTCGTGTGCTGGCTTCTGTCTTGATTCTGGAACACGACAAGCTTTTTCTTGCCTTCTGCCTTTGGCAGTTCTGTTCCCTCTGCCCGGAAATATCTTCCCCTAGTGTTTCTCATGATTGACTCCTTTTCTCCTTTTGGGTTTTAGAGACCTCTTCTCAAAGAAGATGTAAAGCCCCGTGTAGAGCCCTCCTCCCTTCTCCCCCATTGGTTATTCTCTTGCCAGGTCTCCTGTTATCTCCCTCGTGGAACTTATGGTCTGAAATTACCTGATTTATCTCCTCATTTACTTCTTTATTAACTGTTTACCCACTAGAAATAAGTACCATGCTGGTATGGATGTTTTCATGTTTAGCGCTGTGTTCCCTAAGCCTGGTACAGTAGCCAACACATAGCAAACTCAATAAATACTCATTGAATAAATGAATTAACAGTTAAGGAACTGGATGTTTCAGTATATCCGGGCTCCTCTCATTACTGTGAAATGCACAGAATCACAAGATTGAACTTAACAGCCCCAGCAAGTCATTAACCTCCGATCTGGGTCACCAAGATTGACAAAGAGCCCTTTCCCCTGCCCTTGATAAGGATCATGTCTATAAATACTGCTGGGTGTTTAAGCTCTTTGAATGTGGTAAAACAGCAAGTCTAAATAGGCTGCTTTCCTGACAGTGTTGGGTCAACAGAATATATTATCCCAGAGAGGCAGATGGGGTTGAAGCCTCAGGGCTACATCAGTTCGAGAGCTCAAGTGATGTTCATCACGCAGGCTGTACAAATAGGCTGTGACCTAGTGGTAGTTCTGAGAACTTATCATATATTCACAAATCATGCTGGCTTTGTGTGGAGGATGGGTTGAAATAAGCAAGAAGGAGTGTGGAGTATCTGTTAAAAGTCTTTCACTTGCAAGTGACAGAAATTCTACCTGAATTGGTTCCAGCAATAAAAGAACATATTAGCTCATGGAGACAAAAATGACTGGGGGTGTTTGGCTTCAGTTATAGGTGGGTTCAGGGGCTCGAAACTACCACTAGTCAGGACTTGGAGCTTAATTACCTCTTCTCTGGAGCAGGGTCTGGACTTAATTTCATGCTTCCAAAGAACAGAGTACGGACAGGGGAAACTAAACAAGGCAACTTTAAGCAGAAAAAGCCTGGTGAACATCATGTTGGCCAAGTGATCAAAGTCATCACGGCCAGTGACAAGTCATTTTGACAATATGTACATCCTGCTGTGCTATGTTGGGAAGGGCACTTCACTTCTGGGATATTTTCCTTGAAGCACATTACTCCAGTCTAATCATAAGAAAAACATCAGAGAAACCCAAATTAAGAGAAATTCCACAAAATTCCTGACCAGTACTCTGTAAAACTCTCAATGCTGTGAAAAGCAAACAAACAAAAATTACCGAGAAACCATCACAGACTAGAGAAACCTAAGGAGAAGTGACAGCTAAATATAATGTAGTCTCCTGGGTGGAATCCTGGAACAGAAAATGCCATTAATGGAAAAGCTGGTGAAATCTGAATGGTCTGGACTTCAGTTAATAGTGATGTCCAAATGTTGTTTACTTAGCTGTGATAAATATAGTTGGTGATGTAAGAAGTTAACATTAGGGGAAACTGAATGAAGGGTATATGGCAACTCTCTGTTCTGTCTTTGCAGTTTTTCCGTAAATCTAAAATTGTTCTAAAATTAAAAGTTTGTTAAATCCTTGGTGTTTAGGAAAATGAGTTAAAAACAATGTCTTCACAAAAACTGACACATGGATGTTTTTAACAGCTTTATTCTTAATTGCCAAAACTTGAAAGCAACCAAGCTGTCCTTCTGTAGGTGAATGGATAAATAAGCAGCAGTCCATCCAGACAATGGGCTATCATTCAGTGCTAAAAATAAATGACATATCAAGCCACAAAAAGACACAGAGGAAACTTAATGCATATTACCAAGCGAAAGAAGCCAGTCTGAAAAGTCTACCTAATGCATGATTCCAGCTGTACAGCGTTTTAGATACAGCAAACTTTTTGTTCAGTCACTCAGCCATGTGCGACTCTGCAAAGCTATGGAGACATTAAAATGGTGAGTGGTTATCAGGTGTTCAGAGGAAGAGAGGAATGGATAGAACACAGAGGATTTTTAGGACAGTGAAATTACTCTGTGCGATACTATAATGATGGCTATATGTCATTGTACATTTGTTCACACCCACAGAATGTACAATATCAAACATGAACCCTAAGTAAACACTATGGACTTTCAGTGATAAACGTGATGTTATAGCCTCATTGATTATCACAAATGTATCTGGTGTGGGATGTGGATAGTCAGGGTGGCTGTATTTTAATGTGAAGCTGCTGCTGCTGCTAAGTTGCTTCAGTCATGTCCGACTCTGTGCGACCCCATGGACGGCAGCCCCCCAGGCTCCCCTGTCCCTGGGATTTTTCCAGGCAAGAACACTGGAGTGGGTTGCCATTTTCTTCTGTGAAGAGGCAGGGGTTATAAGGGAACTCTGTACTTTCTACTCAATTTTATGATGAACAGAAAACTGCTCAAAAAAAAAATCTGTTTAACAAATTCAGTTCAGTTCATCTCTCAGTTGTGTCTGACTCTTCGTGACCCCATGGACTGCAGCACACCAGGCTTCCCTGTCTACCAGCAACTCCCGAAGTTTGCTCAAACTCATGTCCATCAAATCGGTGATGCCATCCAACCATCTCATCCTCTGTCATCCCCTTCTCCTCCTGTCTTCAGTCTTGCACAGTATCAGGGTCTTTTTCAATGAGTCAGTTCTCTGCATCGGGTGGCCAAAGTATTTTAATAATTAAAAAATTATTAAATAACAAAACCAATCAGAAGGACCCAGTTTCTATTTCTGAGTTCCCTTTTCCTTGCTGTCAGCTCTTCTCATGAATAGAATCACTCCATTTTGACTGGGAAAATGTGAATATTTACCTGTTGTCCAGCATAATTGGGGCTTGCCTGGTGACTCAGATGGTGAAGAATCCACCTGCAATGCAGGAAACATGGGTTTGATCCCTGGGTAGGGAAGATCCTCTGGAGGAGGGCATGGCAACCCACTCCAGCATTCTTGCCTGGAGCTTCCCTGTGGACAGAGGAGCCTGGCAGGCTAGAGTCCATGGGGTTGCAAAGAGTTGGACATGACTGAAAAACTAAGAACCAGCATAATTATTAACAGCATCTCCTTTTACCTTCAAAAGTGTCCAGATTTGGGTGATAAATTATGTAGTCACCCAACTCTGCATGGACCCCAGCAGCTCTGGGGCTTCATTCTCTCAGCTTTAAGGTCAAGAGACAGGAGAGGTTCTTGTTTCTCAGAGGCCTGGCTGAGGTTCCAGCCCTGAGTCTGACTGGGCCTGCTCGTGTGAGGTGACCATCCCTGAAGCAACACTCAGGTCTGGGGAGTCTCGTGGGCTCAGTGGCCAAGTCCTGGCCACATGCCCACCACTGGCACCAGGTCTGGGTGCCTCTACCCAGTGTCCGTGAGATAGAGGGAGGGCTCATTCCTCAAGCTGAGCTGGAAGTGCAGTGGGTAACAGGCAGGTAAAAACATAGATGTCAATCAGGTGGGGAGACAAGAGGTGATCAGATGATTTGCTTTCCGACTCCCAAAATTAGAGTGACTTCTTTTAAACATGTTTTATCTATTTATTTAATTTAATTTTTTGGCTGGACCCTGAGGCGTGTGGGATCTTAGTTCTCTGACCAGAGATCGAACCTGCAACCCCTGCATTAGAAGGTGGAGTTGTAACCACTGTGTCTTTGGGGAAGTACCCCCAAATTAGAGTAGGTTTAAGGTTGCACTCATGGCACATTGCTCTCACCCGCTCTGCACCACAGTTAGTGTGTTAAGACTCGCACATATAGGCAGACTCACTCATCTTGGCCGTAGTTCATTGTGATCGATTGTTGCTGTGATGTTGTCTTAATGGTGATAGTTGGAAATTATTGGACTGCTTGTGAGTCATGATTTATAGTTGCTTCCAGTTTCTTTGACACTTCACCCATGTGCAAGGTGGAAATTTTGCTGTGTCTGCGGAGGCATATTGTGAATTCCACTGGTGTGTGTGTCAGTGGTGGGGCATGATGAAAACCATTGTGGCCTATGAAAACCAGTTTCATAACAAGAGGTCTCAGGACCACCCAGCGGGGCTGGCATAGTCCTCAGCAGGCTGGGTTCCTAGCAAGTCCCACCCACGTGGACATTTGAGGTAAGCACTGGGTAAGGTCACAGGCTCAGAGGGTGGAGACAGGGAAAAAACCTCAACACTGCTAAAGCTGTGTGGCCCTGGGCAAATTACTCAAACTCTCTGAGGCTAATAATTGTACCTCCTCATAGCACTGTTTTAAGAATAAAATAATACATAGGAAGCACTTAGCAGTGAGCAGCACATAATAAGAGCTCAATGAATATTCACTATTATTTTTATTATCTTAGTACAACTCCAGAAGCCTGACTACAAGAGGTCAGTATTTCAGTCCAGGATGCTTTACGGCAATGCAACTCAAAGTGTGGTCCACAGCCCTGAAATAGCAACAGCAGCTGGGAGCTTCTTAGAAATACAGACCCGTGAGCCCCATCTCGCACTTCTGAACCCAAATCTCTAGGCTTGGGTTTGCAGTAACAAGCTCTCCAGCGAGTTACATGTATGGGAAGTGTGAAGTGCCTTCCCAATAACGGAGAGGCAGTGCCTCCAAGCCACACCCTTGCCCTTATGAGAAATAAAGAGGATAAAGCAGAAGGGATGAAGTTGGAGGAGGGAGGCTTTGGTCCCTGGGAGTCCTCTCTGGCCATGGGGACAGGGTCCGCTGGAGGTGCAGAAGGCTCTTCCCCTAAAAGGGAGCAGGCCCTTGAGGCCACACTTGTCGGGAAGACTTCTAGATGCAGAGGAGAGCAGGTGGCTAGTTTTTAATGAAGCTTGCGCTTTGCAAAAGTCTTTTCTCTTTTGGCCCCCCTGACCCTGAGCTATCTGGAGCTGTCCTGATGTTCTTGACTTAACCCAAAGGCTCCTTTGCTGTCTGCTCCCCACCCTACCCCCCAACACTGCTCTCCAGGACTCCACTCAGCCCCGCCCACAGTGTGTCTGCCTGTGTGATCTCAGCCCCGCCCACAGGAATCACGCCAGGAGCCTTTACTTCTCGCTGGAACTCCAGCTAAGTAAACTTCGAGTTGCCAACAGCACTTTCCATCCAGAGGACCACTGACTTAAAATGCCCAACGCACACTCAGTCATCTTTTTCTCTCAAATCTGATTTTCTCTCTGGGTTCTTTATTCAGTTGAATGACTTTTTCCAACCTCTCCTGCCCACCCCCCTCACTCTATATGCTGACCACATCACACTCGTTAGATGAGCAGCAGATTCTGGAATGTGTGCTGTATTTTCCTGTCTCGAGGGCATCAATGTTGCCTCCATCTGGAATCCTTTACATCTAACCTCTATCCTTAAATTGCCTACTCACCTTTCTTCCTCTTTTTAGTAAATGGCATCACTGTCCATCCAGTTGCCAAAAGATCAAATCTGGAAGTCATCCTGGCCTTGTAGCTCTTCCTCACATGCCTGGCAAAATGTCAGCAAGTCCTGCTGTCTGTCCTAAGTGTGGGATGCAGATCCTTCTAATGCCGTCTCCTCTGCCACCTCCTTAGCCCAAGTCACTGTCACCTCTAACCCACACTGCAATAAAACTTCCCAGCAGGTCTCCCTGCCTTCTTTACCTAGCAACCAGAACCATCTTCCATCTTCCTAAACTGCAGAAAATACTCCCCACCCTGAAATTGCCAATGCCTTTTCATCTTAGAGTACAATCCAGCTGCCTAATCTTTAAGGTCTTACATGATCTGGGCCCCACCGTCTTTCTCCTGTGCCCACTCTCATCTTGTCCCATGGGTCTTTTTTTTTTTACCTTTTTATTTGTTTAGTTTATTTTGGGGTACACTGAGCCTTTGTTGCTGCGTGTGGGCTTTCTCTAAGGGGGCAGGCAGGGGCTACTCTTCATTGCGGTGCACAGGATTGCCCTGCCCTCTCTTGTTGTGGAGCACAGGCTGTAGGCACACAGGCTTCAGGAGTTGTGGCTCCTGGGCTCTAGAGTGCAGGCTCAGTAGTTGTGGCACGTGGGCTTAGTTGCTCCGTAGCATGTGGGATCTTCCTGGACCAGGGATCGAACCTGTGTCTCCTGCATTGGCAGGCGGATTCTCATCCACTGAGCCACCAGGGAAGTCCATCACGTGGGTCTCCATTTCGTTCCTTAGACTCACCCAGCTTGTTCCTGTCTCAGGACCTTTGCACTTAACATGTCCTTCACCTAGACTCGCTTCCCCCGAATCTGACCCTGGCCAACCCCTTTGACATTTTGGGGGAAGGCCACCCTGCCCGAAGGAGCCCTTTCCTATGGCTTCTTATTGTATATTAGCCAACACCACTTTCCTTACTTCTTTGCCCTTATCTCTTGTTTGTGAGTGCAGTAACCAGATCTGCCTTGTGAGCTATTGTACCCACAGTGCCTGAGATGGTGCCAGGTCAGAATAGGTACTTAATAACCACTGGCTGAATACATGTCCAAAATGCCTTTCCAGATTTTCTGGTTTGAGTAAATTCCTTTGCCCTTTGTATCCATCATGGCTTGGCTTCTAAGGAAATGGACTCTGAAGCAGAAGTTTTCATGTAGGAGAGATAGGGACCTGGAGAAGCAGGAGTGAGTGGAGGGAGTTATAAGAGAGACCTTGGCTGATCTGCAGAGATGCCCCCACACCAGCCTGTCACGGCATAGGGCTGGTCCTCAAGAGGAGGCATTACCATGAGCAAGCCAGATTCCCTCAGCTGAGGGCTGCACCTGCAGATGGACCCAGCTGTGAGCTGATGGCCACCAACATCTGTGGCAGCGGGGGATGAAGTTATCTGGGAAGATCTGGGCAGCCCATGTGGTGTCTGCTACATGCCCCCAGCACAGCATTTAGCTGAACCTGCTGTAGCTCACTTATTTGTGTATGTCTCTCCATCTATCAGCCCCAGGAGGCAGGAACTAAGATTCTCCCCCACCTCAGCCTTTTTTTTTTTTTTTTGGCGTTTCCCCATCATGTTCAATACATAGCATGTGTTTAGTAACTGGTATTTAAATTTAATTTAGCAGCAAAAAAACCTTGTAGCTAAGAAGTTCCTTTATGTTTGAGAAATTCTTAATGTAGACTCCACAAAAAGAGTTAATGGAAATGCTTTTGGGGTTGGAGAGGGGAGGCTATAGCCAGGCTCTCAGAAATGTTAGCACAGAAACTAAGTAAATCCTCCACTTAATAAGCTTTAAAGACTCTCAGCCCTTGGGTGTTTTCCTTTACTTGAAAAGCAGAGCACAAAGTGAGCACTAGGCATTGTAGATCTGGACCCTGGCCATAAGATTCTCATGAGGAAGTGATTTTATGACAAAATTTGTTGGAAAATTCAGTGTATTTAGCTGTACTTCTTTCAGATGCAATATCTAGAATACATCGGCTGGAGGAAGGAACCAGAAGGAAGAGGAATAATTGAGAAAAATAATGGGTTTCAAACTAGAGTTCAACCTTCTTTAGTAAAAAATTTGATGTGTCTTTCTAATGAATGAATAATTGAACAGAATGAGATAGAGGATGCCAAACAGAAGGCTCTTGACAAGGATTATCAATTTAGGGTTGAATCATTTCAGATCTATCCTCATGCCAGGCTCTCCACTCAGCTGGAATGGCTTATGTCTCTCTCACTCCTTGTTTCGTAGACTCGGAGCTGTTGGGGTTTTACCAGGCCTGTTCCAGCTGGATGAGACCGTGAGCGGTGCCAGGGCAGTGACAGAAAGGGTCCCCTTGATTTAGGAATTGGAGGAGCAGCTGGAAAGGAAAGAGGAAACAATCCACTTGGGCTGTGGTGAGATGCTGTGACCGTATCCCTTTAGGTTCTAGGACTAAACCCAGAAAAGTCAGAGCCTAGGATGGATCACAACAACTTTGAGATTTTATTAATGTCATGGTGCTTTCTCCACGTGACAGTAAGACTATGTGTCAAAGACTATGTGTATTTGAAGCATTTCATTAATCACCAACTAATTCAGCGGTCCTTCCCATCATCTTAATAACCTGCCTTCCGTGTCAAGTGGTAGGGAGGTGCCCTGCTCATTAAAAGAGGTAGTTTAAATGAATTTCACATACATGATGGCTTTGGATGGTTTCTTTTTTCCATTTTTGAGATCTTAGTGAATATGACACTCAGCACATGCTGACTCTAGTGGATAGTTGACCAGAAGCCTCCAGGATTTATTTATTTGTCCCAATAATCTCACCACTGTTGTTGCCATTTAGTCACTAAAAAGTTGTGTCCAGCTCTTTGCAACCCCATGGACCGCAATACACCAGGCTTCCCTGTCCTCCACTATCTTTTGGAGTTTGTTCAAATTTATGTCCGTTGTGTCAGTGATGCTATCTAAACATCTCATCCTCTGCCACCCTCTTTTTCTTTTGCCTTCAATCTTTCCCAGCATCAGGCATCAGGCCTACCACGAATTAATCAGACAAATACTCAAACTGGAGTCTGGCAAGATAATGAAGATTGATAACTGAGAACTTCCCTGGTAGCTCAGTTTATAAAGAGTCTGTCTGCAATGCAGGAAACCCAGGTTTGATATCTGGATGGGGAAGATCCCCTAAAGAAGAAAATGACAACCCACTCTAGTATTCTTGCCTAGAGAATCCCTCGGACAGGGGAGCCTGGCAGGCTACAGTCCATGGCGTCGCCAAGAGTCGGACACGACTTAGCGACTAAACCACCACCATCTGCTGATCCAGTGACTGAGACTCTGAGCTCCCAATGCAGGGGACCTGGGTTTGATACCTGGTTAGGGAACTAGATCCCATGTGCTACAAATAAGAATTCACATTGCTGCAACTAAAATATCTTGCATGCTGCAACTAAGACCTGGTGCAGCCAAATAAATAAATATTTTTAAAAATTACTGACAATTATAATGCCTGGGCAGGCACTAAGTGCCCAGGTTGGCGGGCTCTGTGGGCCAGAATGTGTGCCCTGGAATATGTCACATGGAGTCTTGGGTGCAGCCCATTGGGGATAGACAGAGATCTGATGATACATTTGGAAGGCAGGTGGGTCTTGCTGGGGAGACTCTCTTTTATGGGCTGAACTGTGTCCTCCTCCAAAAGATATGTTGAAGCTTTAACCCCGTGTACTTCAGAATATGACCTTATTTGGAAATGGTCTTTACAGAGGTAATCAAGTTAAAAGGTCATCATTGGACCTTAATCCAAAATGACTAGTGTCTTTATAAAAAGAGGAAAATTTGGACGGAGAGACAGACATGCACAGAGGGAAAAAGATGATAAGACGCACTGGAAGAGGATGGCCTGTGATTGGAGTGATGCGTCTACAAGTCAAGGAAAACCGGCAAAACAGAAGCTAGGCGAGGCCAGGAAGGAGTCTCCCCTAGAAAGCATGGCCTAGCTGACACCTTGATCTTGAACTTCTAACCTTTGGAACCATGAGACAATACATTTTGGTTGTTGTAAGCCACCTGGTTCTTGGTACTTTGTTACAACAACCCCAGGAAACAGACACTCTGCAAGAGACGCTGTGGCCGAGTTCAGTTCAGTTCAGTCACTCAGTCATGTCCGATTCTTTGCGACCCCATGGACTGCAGCATGCCAGGCTTCCCTGTCCCTCACCAACTCCTGGAGCTTGCCGAAACTCATGTCCATTGAATCAGAGATGCCATCCAAATCCAACCATCTCATCCTTAGTTGTCCCCTTCTCTTGCCTTCAATCTTTCCCAGCATCAGGCTCTTTTCCTATAAGTCAGTTCTTTGCACCAGGTGGCCAAAGTATTGGAGCTTCAGCTTCAGCATCAGTCCTTCCAATGAATATTCAGGGCTGATTTCCTTTAGGATTGACTGGTTGTGGCTGAGTGAGAGCAAATGCCGCATGTGTGGTGAGAATCAGTCCTTGGACCAGTCCTTGGGGGTCAGTCCTTGGTAGTCCTCTAGCAAGCCAAGAGCCACCAGGAGGAGATAAGCCCTGTCTATTCTCTCATCATCCTACAGAGTGGTCTGTGCTGAACATGGGGGTGTCCTCCTGGGAAGACCCACTTTTATAGCAGCTTTGCCCACATAGCCTTGTGTGTGGGGGAATATAAGGCTCTGTCACGTGGCATCTGTCTTTAGAGTCCGGCTGCACGGGAATAGCGAGGGACCTCCAGCTTCTGGTACCTGCAGGATTCTTGTGGAAGTTGGATGTGAGTTGCAGCCCGGCCCCTGATCCCTCTAGCCCACTGTCAGAAAGGCTGAGCTTCGAGGATCACTCACTGGACAGTCCTATTTGTCTCTCCAGAGGAAGCATTCCTTGACGTGGGCTCTAGGCAGGATTCAAGGATGTGCTTCTATTCCTCAGCTGATGCCAGAACATCAGTAATGGAAGGGAGGAATGCTGCAGATAAAAACTATGGAGAGTTATGGCTCAGAACATCGGATGGTGCCAGAAATTATCCAATTATCACTGGGTACCAGATTCGGATCAGAGTCACAGAAAAGGAGATGCAATGTAGGGAGACAGTGGGGAGTGAGCTCTGGGGCCCCCAGGTCACAGATGTGGCTCTGTGACTAACACTGCACTCCAAGAGGGGAGGGGGTAGGTGTGCAATGGGAACTGGGGGAAAGAAGCCATGGGTGCTGCTGGAGTTGAGTGCAGGAAAATCCACCCTGCCATGCATCACAGGAGGGAAGGCTTTTTCAGCATTGCTTCAGGACCTGGGGGAGGTGCGGAGAATGGGGGGAGGCTTAGCTGGGTTGGGGCAGGGTTGGGGAGAGAGAGAGAGACAATGACAGACCACTCAGAGGAGCACAGAAGTAGAACAGAGGGAGGTGGGCAAACTAGAATCTAAACTTCATATGGAATTCTGTTAACAGGTGATGGTTTTACAAGGGTGGCATCCTTTTCCTATTTGCTAGATTTCCATGAACTCCTCAAGGGCAGAGACCAAGCTTGCTTTATCTCTGTATTCTCCCTTCCTGATTGAGTGCGGCCACAGAATAAGTGCACAAAAAGAAAGTTCATTGTTGCATGGATTATTATTATGGTTATTGTATGAATAAATTATTTCTGTATTCACGGCCTTGGAGATGAGAGGGCTTAGTATGATTGCTTCCTTATCCGTGGGGAGGGTGAGACCCGAGGGACTGCCTGTCCCAGCAGGGGAACTGATCCACAGTCTTGGAGAGGGGGTTTTGGAACTCAGTGGAAGTCAACCTTTGAAAAACACTTCACTTTAGAAATAAACAATGAACAGGAAGGAGAAAAGGGCAGGAGAGATTTGGATGAGCTGAGTGAAGCCAGTGTTTGCCAACCTGTGTGAGCTGATAGAAATACCAGGACTGGGAATTCCCTGATGGTCCAGTGGTTAGGACTTGGTGCTTTCATCGCAGAGGGTCCAGGCTCCATCCCTGGTTGGGGAACTAAGATCCCATAAGCCATACAGTTTGGCTAAAGAAAAAAGAAGAAGTAGTACCAGGGCTCTCCTCACCTGCTTAGTTGATGAGGTTGCCCTAGAGTCATATGGAGAAGGTCAGAGTCCATTGTGGTTTAGAGAATTTCTGCAAATTTTATGGACCTCAGGGTGTCATCTGGTATTGTGGAAATAGGATGTCTAACAATAAAGGATACAAGCCCATAAAACTTGTATAAAGCAAACAGATATTTTTTTATATAGAAAAATGTACAGTTCTCTCAGCCCATTCTCCATCCTTTCCCACCATCTCAATACAACCCACATCCCTTGAAAAGTGGTAAGGATGCTATGAGGGGAACAGGAGAAACAAGGCTGCTAGGGAAAGCTTCTCCTCAATTTGGAGATGTTCCTCCTTCACATCTCATATGGGAAGCTATCACCTTGTGGGCCACGGGAACTCTCTGGAAAGTGAGATGCTGCTCGGTGGCTTAGGCTGATCCGGGCACCCAGGAGATGCCTGGGCTCACAGACTCCCTCCTCTCTGCCTGGCATTTGTGTAAATTGTTTTTGCCTTTTCCCTGCATCTCTTTTGGGGATTTCATGAGTTTCTTATCAAAATCAATGGCTTATTTAGAAAATACAGACTTTCATTTGTTTCATGTCAAGGAATATTTCCCCTCCTGTCCATTTCTCTTTTTGTTAGAGAAGGTCAAAGGAGAGAACAAAAGCTAACCTTTTGAATTTCCATCCCCACCCGCCCCTCCTACTACAAAAAAGACAAAAGTTACTAAGGGCTCAAAAAGGGATTTCCCACAGGTTAGAGGGAAAGGATGCTTAAACTCCCCTTCCTAACTTCCTGGTGGCTGGCAAATATTTGCATCAAGCAGAACTCTTGATTTAAGGGACAGAGAAAAGAATCATTAGCTTATGAACTATAACGGTCAAGGGCTCAGTTGGCTCGAGACATGGCTAGATTTGGGGATATCATCAAGACTTGTCTCTTGGCTCTGCTGGATTGTCTAGATTGGCTTCATTCTCAGCAAACCATCTTCAAATGAGACAAAGATGGGTCCTCAGTAGCACGACTCACGTCCATGTAGCTTGCATATCTAGCGGAAAGCTAAGACCTTTGGCATGATGCTTGTTGGTTCTGATCGGTTCAGTCTGGGCTTCTGCTCACCTCTGAACTCATCACTGTGGCCAAGGATTTGCAGTGTCCTCACTGGCTTACTTCCCCATCCCTGGAGGAGGGGAGTGGGATCGATCCCACCTAACTGTCAGAGACTTACAGGCCGATGAGGAAGGGAGAGGGGCAGCAAGGGGAAATGGTTCCACCAATGAAAACCACAGTGGTTTTTACAGAACAGGGGTGATAGTGTGCTGGGTAGAAAAACGTGTCCATCACATTTCTACACAAAAGTTCCAACAGGACTAGAATATCTATTCTTAGTCATATGTCAAGTTGTATGTGGCAGGGCTGCAGCTGACTGAAGACTTTGTAGGTCATTCTTAGGTAGATTCTGGACAATTTCTTTCCTTTAGCTTCTATTCTAGATATAATAATGAGGTGTAGCGAAGGCCGGGCTCCCCCATCTGCTCAGAAAATGTTTCTTTATTATTATTGGGGTACATTTGTTTTACAATATTGTGTTACTTTCTGCTGTGCAACAAAGTGAATCAGCTGTATATATGTATATCTGCTGCTAAGTTGCTCCAGTCGTGTCCAACTCTGCACGACCCCAGAGACAGCAGCCTACCAAGCTCCCCCTTCCCTGGGATTCTCCAGGCAAGAACACTGGAGTGGGTTGCCATTTCCTTCTCCAATGCATGAAAGTGAAAAGTGAAAGTGAAGTCGCTCAGTCGTGTCCGACTCTTCGCGACCCCATGGACTGCAGCCTACCAGGCTCCTCCATTCATGGGATTTTCCAAGCAAGAGTACTGGAGTGGGGTGCCATTGCCTTCTCCATATACATATCTATATATATATAATTATAGATATATGTATCCCCTCCCTCGGACACCTCCCTACCCCCATTCTACCCCTCTAGGTCACCACAGACCAGCAAGCTGAGCTCCTATGCGATACAGCAGGTTCCCTCTAGCTATATGTTTTACACATGATAAATGTCAATCCCAGTCTCCCAATTCATCCCACCCTCTGTTCCCCCAAGGTGTCCACATGTCCCTTCACTCCTGTGTGGTCTCAGTGGGGCTGATGACACCCAAAAGAAGTCCAACACGAATGGCGTCAAAATGAGATAACTCTGCTGCCTCACAGCCTGCCCAGAGCAGCCCCTCTTCAGCAGGTCAGGAGACCCAGGTACCTCCCAGGAATCAAGCCCATTTTCCAGCAGAGAGTTTCCACTGCATTGGCCAATTTTTAAAATGCTCTGTCTACCTGTGTCTCTATAGCTGCCCTGCAATAGGTTCATTGGTACCATTTTTCTAGATTCCACATATACGCATTAATATACAATATTTGTTTTGCTCTTTCTGACTGACTTCTCTATGGCAATCTGTAGGTCCATCCATCTTTCTCCAAATGATCCAATTTTGTTACTTTTAATGACTGAGTAATATCCCATTGTGTATATGTACTACCTCTTCTTTATCCATTCATCTGTTGGTGGACATTTGGGCATATACCCCGAGAAAATGTGGAATTCAAAAAGACGCACACACCTCAGGATCCACTGCAGCACTGCTTACAATAGTCAGGACATGGAAGCAACTAGATGTTTTTGACTACCCTCCTTCCATCTGCATCTAACCTTCATTACTTTATAACACAAAATGGCCCAACCGCCTCACAGGGCTAACTTTGGAACATGGTTATTATTCCAATCACTGCAACTTCTCCCCCCACGCTTCCCTTGTGGCTCAGACAGTAAAGAATCTGCCTACCATGCAGGAGACCTGGGTTTGATCCTAGGTTGGGAAGATCTTCTGGAGAAAGGAATGGCTACCCATTTCAGTATTGTTGCCTAGAGAATTCCATGGACTGACTGAGCAACTAACACGTTGCATCTTTGGGCTTCCCTGGTGGTTCAGACAATAAAGAATTTGCCTGCAAAGCAGGAAATCCAGGTTCAATCCCAGGGTTGGGAAGATCCCCTGGAGATGGGAATGGCAACCCACTCCAGTATTCTTGCCTGGAGAATTCCATGGACAGAGGAGCCTCGCAGGCTACAGTCCATGGGGTTGCAAAGAGTCAGACATGACTGAGCTTCTAACACTAACTAATCCCTGTTATAAACACATCCAAATTGTTTCCCCCTCATTTTAAAAGGAGATATAAAAGGCAGCTTTTGTCCACACATTGGAGTGTAATGCAGTTTGAGTCTGGGAGGGGTATTGGGAAGAATTCTGGCCCCAGAAGCTTCTGGGATGCTGCAGGTTGGAAATAAGATGAGAATACTAAGTGAGCACCTGAGATGGTGGTGAGGAGGGAGACCAGAGGAGTGACATCCACCCAGTGGTCACAGAGGCTCTGAGAGCTGGATGGTGCTGTTGCGCAGAGTAGGGGTCATCTTCTAGACTGAGCCCACAGGGGGAAGACCATTTTAAAAACTGGCCAATGCAGTGGAAAGTCTCTGCTGGAAAATGGGCATGATTCCTGGAAGCTACCTGGGTCTCTTCACCTGCTGAAGAGGAGGTGCTCTGGGCAGGCTGGGGGTCGGCAGAGTTATCTCATTTTGTCCCGACCATTCCTGTCAGACTCCTTTTGGGATGTCATCAGTCCAACTCAAACCACACAGAGGAGTGAGGCATGATTTTATCTGAAGAGGGGAGAGGGTCGCGGGGGAAGCCTGAGATGTCCACTGGTGCCTGAGCGCACAGAGCTTCTCTGAGGACAGCTGGGCTGTGATGTTGACACAGATGCAGAGATGCGGTGGCCTTGTGAATGTTAGGGCTGGTTCTGGGATGAAGTGTCCATGATTGCATCCGGGTGGAATGGTACCTTGGCTCAGTAAACGGGCTAAGTGAAAGTGAAAGCCGGTCAGTCGAGTCCGACTCTTTGCGACCCCCATGGACTAGACAGTCCATAGAATTCTCCAGGCCATCTCCCGCATTGCAGGCAGATTCTTTACCAGCTGAGCCACCAGGGAAGCCCAAGAATACTGGAGTGGGTAGGAGGAGGGCGTAAGTGGCGGCAGTGTGTAAGGCCGTAGTTCCTGCTGGGCGTTTGACTCAGCCTCCTGGCATGCCGTCACAACTGATTCTCTCTGCAGCCTTCGAGGGAGATGCTGTTGGCACTGAGAAGTTAACCTAACATGTCCATGTAAATGGAGAGCTGAGATCTGAGCCCTCGTTTGGTTGTTCGAGAGGAAGGAATCCAGGCGGAAACCCTACAACCCAGGGGCTGCACTCCAGGTATGTGTGTGTGTGTGCACACGTGTGTGTGTGTGAGGGGTGATGTGTGGAGGCAGGACCCACATGCCTGGTGGAAGAAAAAGGGGAGGGGGACCTGAGGGCCTCTGAGTGTCCACCACTCATCTCAGACCAAGGAAGGAGCTCCTCAGAATGGCAGCAAGTCTCAGCTTGAACCAGGCTGTGATTCTCCAAAGACCCAAAGCAACCTCACTGGGGGGATCCTGACTTTCAGTTCAGTTCAGTCACTCAGTCGTGTCTGACTCTTTGTGACCCCATGGACTGCAGCAGCCTCTGTGTCCATCACCAATTCCTGGAGCTCGCTCAGATTCATGTTCATCGAGTCGGTGATGCCATCCAACCGTCTCATTCTCTGTCATCCCCCTCTCCTTCCACCTTCAATCTTTCCCAGCATCAGGGTCTTTTCCAGTGATTCAGTTCTTTGCATCAGGTGGCCAAAGTACTGGAGTATCAGCTTCAGCATCAGTCTTTCCAATGAATATCAGGACTGATTTCCTTTAGGATGGACTGGTTGGATCTCCTTGCTGTCCAAGGAACTCTCAAGAGTCTTCTCCAACATCACAGTTCAAAAGCATCGATTCTTCCATGCTCAGCTTTCTTTATAGTCCAACCCTCACATCCATACATGACTACTGAAAAAACCATAGCTTTATCCTGGCTTTAGGGGGCTTGATTTCCACTAGGACAGATGAGTGAAGTTTTCTGCAAAGGGTCAGATAGCAAATATTTTCTGCTTTGGAGCTGCAAGGTCTTTGACGCAGCTCCCCACCTCCGCTCCAGCTTAAAGGAACCAAGGAGGTGATGCGGCTGAATGGACGTGGCTGTATGCCAGCCAAAATCAAACCTCATTTACTGATACAGTAACAGGCAGAACACGCTGTAGTTTGCTTTAGGGTCACTGGGAGGGACAGATGGACTGCTAGGCCCCAGGCTAGATGGCAGAAAGAGGGGACCTCACCAGAGAATCGGGGTTTCTGGGGGGAACCTCTTCCTAATAAACTCTACCCACCCCAGATCTCTTTGTCCTGTCTCACCAGGAGAGCTGAGGGGCCTTTGAGTTCTCCTCTCTCTGACAAGTGAAAGATGATTGGTCTTCAGTATATGAGATCACATGCAGGACCTCGGTGACAGAGAAATGGTCCAGCAAGGCCCGACTTCTTTCCTCATGGACTTTCTCTTTGACTTTATGCCAAAGAGAAGTGTATCAAGCCATGTAATAAGTGTAGAAGCTATCTTCACTGACACTGCTTCATCAGATGGAAACTCTCCTATGATTCCATCTCAGCCCAAATGAAAGCCAGCACGCTTTCTGAAGGGCAGCAGAGTCCTGCACAATCTGGGCCCTGGACTCCCCTTGAAGTGCTTCTCCTGCCCCTCTCCCCAGGCTCCCTCCAGTCACAGTGACCTCCTTGTCTGTTCCATGAACATGTTAGGCACACTCCCACCCCGAGACTTTTGCACTGGCTATTCCTTTTGTCTTGAATTCTTTCCCCCATTTATCTGCATAACTTGCTCACTCCTCACCTCCTTCTAGCCTTTGTTCCTATGTCAGCTCTTCATAGCCTTCTCTGGCATCTTATTTGAAATTGCCACCTGCTATTCCTCCACCTCCTCACACTCCTTATTCCTTTTTTTTTCCTGCTGTATTATTCTCCATCACACCTACAGCCACCTGACATTCTATGCATTTATGTGGCTTTTGTCTGTCATGCTCCATTAAAATATATGTTCTGAAAGGGCAGAGATTTTGCTTTATTCATTGCTATCTCTCTAACACCTAGAATAGAACCTGGCACAGAGCATGTATTTAATAAATATCTATTGCATCTTTCTGGTTGGTGTAAATTAATCACAGCATTTATGAATTCCATTACATGGATATATCCTCATTTATTTAACTGACTGTCTTTTGATGGAAGCATCTCCTGGTTCCAATGTTTTGTTATTAAAAACAGTGCTGCAAAATCTAGGCTGTGAAAGACTCTACAGACAAATGACCTGGTTTCTTCAGCAAAGAAATTGCAAAGAAAATGAGAGAGAAATGGATGGTGTTGGGGAGAAGGCCTCCAGATGAAAAGAAACTTGAGAGATATTGATATAGATCAGCAAATAGCAACATGTGAACAAACCCTTAAAAGAATGTTTTTGATATTTGTGATACAATTGCAAATCTGAATGCTGGTTACTTAGTAATGTTAGGAAAATATTGTTAATTTTGTGGGATGTGATAATGGTGTTGGAGCTGAATTAAAAAAAAAAAAAACACCTCCTTGCCTTTTGAGATAATCAGTGGAATATTTGCAGATGAAATGATTCGCAGATGAAATAAATGCAGATGAAATGTCTGAGGTGTCTTGCAAATAATGCAGGGGTGGGAATAGTGAGAGGGTGGCAGATGAAACAAGGCTGGCCATGTGCTGATAACTGTTGAAGCTGGGAAGCAGGATGATGGGGTTTATTGTACTGTTTTTCCTGGATTGGGATATGTTTGACAATTTCCATATTAAAAAATTAAAAAAATATACAGAGCTATATAATCCAGCATATGGAGTGAGTTGAAGTAGGTGGGGTTTTAGATGAAATACAATTGTCCACAAGTTGGATAACTGCTAAAACTGGATGCTGAGTACATGAAGGTTTGTTAGATCATTCTATCCACTACTATCTACGCTTGACATCTTATATAGTGGAAAGTTAACTGTGCTGCAGTGACCATCCTGTCGTAACCCCCTACTTCAGTTTTTCCTGGCCTCGGTCTCCTTAATCCTTGGTATGATTGCATCCAAAGCTGCTACAAGTGGTGTCTGACCAAACTTCGTTATGCTTTGATATACTCAAATCATTTAAACAACAAGTTTATTGAGGTATCATTTACATGTTGTTGTTCAGTCACGTCCATGTTCAAGTCATGTCCAACTCTTTGTGACCCCTTGGACTGCAGCACTCCAGGCTTCCCTGACATCATTATCTCCTGGAATTTGCTCAAACTCATGTCCATTGAGTCAGTGATACCATTCAACCATCTTCTCCTCTGTTGCCCACTTCTCCTCATGCCTTCAATCTTTCCCAGCATCAGGGTCTTTTCCAGTGAGTCAGCTCTTCGTATCAGGTGGCCAAAGTATTGGAGCTTCAGCTTTAGCATCAGTCCTTCCAATGAATATTCAGGATTGATTTCTTTTAGGATTAAACAGTTTGATCTCTTTGCTGTCTGAAGAACTGTCAAGAGTCTTCTCCAGCACCACAGTTCGAAAGCATCAATTCTTTGGTGCTCAGCCTTCTTTATCATGTATATATCATACACAAAACTAATCTATGCAATTTAATGATTTTTAGTAACTGGACAGAGTTGTGTCCCGTTGTGTCCATCATCACAGTCCAGTGTTAGAAAATTTCATCACCCAGTTAAGACTCCTTGATCCCATTTGTACTGAATCTCTCTCTCTACCCCCAGACCCAGGCAACTACTACTCTACTTTCTGTCTCTACAGATGTGCCTTTTCTGGACATTTACCAGACATTGAGGGTCCTCACCTGGAATTTCTGATATTCTCTTTCCTACTATTTTGTTTCTTACTCAAGGATGCTCCTTGTTCTGTTATCACTGAATCACTTTTTGAGACATATCATCACATTTCTGTTCAGAAATTTAAATGATTCAGTTCCCTACACTTTGGGGATTGTATTGTGTCACAGTGATGGTCTGTGACTTCTACTTTACATAGAAATTAATGGTATCTATTAATGGTATGATTAACTTATATGCAAAGTATATTGTGTGAAATGCTGGGCTGGCTGAATCACAAGTTGAAATCAAGATTGCCAGTAGAAACAGCAACAACCTCAGATATGCAGGTAATACCATTCTGAAAAATGGCAGAAAATGAAGAGGAGTGAAACAGCCTCTTGATGAAACAGGAGAATGAAAAACCTGGCTTAAAACTCTACATTCAAAAAATTAAGATCATGGCATCTGGTCCCATCATTTCACAGCAAATAGATGGGGAAAAAGTGGAAACAGTGAAAGATTTTATTTTCTTGGGCTCTGAAATCATTGTGTACAATGTCTGCAACCATGAGATTAAAAGATGCTTACTCCTTGGAAGAAAAGCTATGACAAACCTAGACAGCATATTAAAAAGCAAAGACATCACTTTGCCAACAAAAATCCATATAGTCAAAGCTATGGTTTTTCCAGTAATCATATACAGATGTGAGAGTTGGACCATAAAGAAGACTGAGCACTGAAGAACGGATGCTTTCAAACTGTGGTGCTGGAGAAGACTCTTGAGAGTCCCTTGGACAGCAAGGAGATCAAAACAGTCAATTCTAAAGGAAAACATCCCTGACTATTAATTGAAAGGACTGATGATGGAGGTGAAGCTCCAATACTTTGGCCACGTGATGTGAAGAACTGACTCATTGGAAAAGATACAGATGCTGGGGAAGATTGAGGGCAGGAGGAGAAGGGGGCACAGAGGCCAAGATGGTTGGATGGCATCAGTGACTCAATGGACATGAGTTTGAGCAAACTCCAGGAGATAGTGAAGGACTGGGAAGTCTAGGGTGCTGCAGTCCATCAGGTCGCACAGAGTCAGACATGACCGAGAGACTGAACAACAGCAACAAATGGTATGCTAATAAGCTAGTCTTGATCAAGACTCAGAGAACTTCCTGCAGATTAATGAGTGGCTTGAAGAGCAGACAGACAAATCCATATCTAGAAGTCACCAACCCCAGTGAGTAAATTTCTCAGTAAATATCCTCAGGATCATGGTGGTTGATAAGATCTTAGAGCCCTCTGGTATATCTTGCAATTCCAGGGCTCAGTTTTGCATTACTTCCTTATCACAGCTTTTTGACCCCAGACTCAATGAAACATCAATATAATCACATTGCTGAGCTTAATTCCTGGTTTTGTAGTGTACCACATCTTCTCAATTCATTAGAAAACATTTACTAAGAGCTTCTTACATTTTGTGAACAAGACTACTCTCAGGATCCAAATTATTGATGGAGGACCTGATTATCTAGCGATTGAATGGTCTATATCTATCGAATTTCAGCTGTAAATCCAGAACCATGGGGACCATTCATTCACCAGATGAATACTTGTGAACGAGTACCTACCATATACCCAGCTCCCAGAGGTGCAAAAATTAAATAGCTCTTGTTGTTAGGAAGTTCAGAGTCTAGTGATGGAGATAGACACATAGAAATAATGGCAAAAACAAATAAGTGCAAGGTACAGTGTTAGTACAGAGGGATTCCAAAAATATTTCACAGAACCTGTGTTTGATTTGGACCTGAGGGATGAGTAGGAGTTGTGCATGCATGCATGCTAATGCTAAGTCACTTTGGTCCTGTCTGACTCTGCAACCCCATGGACAGTAGCCCACCAGGCTCCTCTGTCCATTGAGTTCTCCAAGTAAGAATACTGGAGTGGGTAGCTGTCTCCTTCTCCAGGGGATCTTCCCAACCCAGGGATTGAATCCATGTTTCTTCTGTCTCCTGCATTGGCAGGTGGGTTCTTTACCACTAGTGCCACCTGAGAAGACTGAGTAGAAGTTTGCATATGACCAAAAAAAAGGGGGGGGCAAGAACATTTTAAGAGAACACATATAAAGCACAAGGTGTAAAATGGGATTTGAGAGCCTAATTATTTCCTGCCTTTTATTTTTCTTTGAGTATGTTTTATTCTCCTTTCAAAAATTTAAGATGAAATGCTTTTTTTCCTTTTTAGATATTCAGTTCAGTTCAGTTCAGTCGCTCAGTCGTGTCTGACTCTTTGCAACCCCATGAATCACAGCACGCCAGGCCTCCCTGTCCATCACCAACTCCTGGAGTTCACTCAGACTCCCGTCCATCAAGTCAGTGATGCCATCCAGCCATCTCATCCTCGGTCGTCCCCTTCTCCTCCTGCCTCCAATCCCTCCCAGCATCAGAGTCTTTTCCAATGAGTCAACTCTTTGCATGAGGTGGCCAAAGTACTGGAGTTTCAGCTTCAGCATCATTCCTTCCAAAGAAATCCCAGGGCTGATCTCCTTCAGAATGGACTGGTTGGATCTCCTTGTAGTCCAAGGGACTCTCAAGAGTCTTCTCCAACACCACAGTTCAAAAGCATCAGTTCTTTGGTGCTCAGCTTTCTTCACAGTCCAACTCTCACATCCATACATGGCTACTGAAAAAACCATCACCTTGACTAGACGGACCTTTGTTGGCAAAGTAATGTCTCTGCTTTTCAATATGCTATCTAGGTTGGTCATAACTTTTCTTCCAAGGAGTAAGCGTCTTTTAATTTCATGGCTGCAATCACCATCTGCAGTGATTTTGGAGCCCCAAAAAATAAACTCTGACTCTGTTTCCACTGTTTTCCCATCTGTTTGCCATGAAGTGATGGGACCAGATGCCATGATCTTCGTTTTCTGAATGTTGAGCTTTAAGCCAACTTTTTCGCTCTCCTCTTTCACTTTCATCAAGAGGCTTTTGAGTTCCTCTTCACTTTCTGCCGTAAGGGTGGTGTCATCTGCATATCTGAGGTTATTGATATTTCTCCCGGCAATTTTGATTCCAGCTTGTGCTTCTTCCAGCCNATATATATATATAAACAATAGAATGGGAAAGACTAGAGATCTCTTCAAGAAAATCAGAGATACCAAGGGAACATTTCATGCAAAGATGGGCACAATAAAGGACAGAAATGGTATGGACCTAACAGAAGCAGAAGATATTAAAAAGAGGTGGCAAGAATACACAGAAGAACTGTACAAAAAAGATCTTCATGACTTGATAATCATGATGGGGTGATCACTCACCTGGAGCCAGACATCCTGGAATGCAAAGTCAAGTGGGCCTTAGGAAGTGTCACTATGAACAAAGCTAGTGGAGGTAATGGAATTCCAGTGGAGCTATTTCAAATCCTAAAAGATGATGCTGTGAAAGTGCTGCACTCAATATGCCAGCAAATCTGGAAAACTCAGCAGTGGCCACAGGACTGGAAAAGGTCAATTTTCATTCCAATTCCAAAGAAGGGCAATGCCAAAGAATGCTCAGACTACCATACAATTGCACTCATCTCACACACTAGCAAAGTAATGCTCAAAATTCTCCAAGCCAGGCTTCAGCAATATGTGAACCATGAACTTCCAGATGTTCAAGCTGGAGTTAAATAAGGCAGAGGAGCCAGAGATCAAATTGCCAACATCCATTGGATCATTAAAAAAGCAAGAGAGTTCCAGAAAAACAGCTACTTCTGCTTTATTGACTATGCCAAAGCCTTTGACTGTGTGGATCACAACAAACTGTGGAAAATTCTTAAAGAGTTAGAAATACCAGATCACCTGACCTGCCTCCTGATAAATCTGTATGCAGGTCAGGAAGCAACAGTTAGAAATGGACATGGAACAACAGACTGGTTCTAAATAGAGAAAGGATTACATCAAGGCTATATATTGTATCCCTGCTTATTTAACTTACATGCAGAGTACATCATGAAAAAATGCTGGACTGGATGAAGCACAAGCTGGAATCAAGATTGCCGGGAGAAATATCAATAACCTCAGTTATGCAGATGGCACCACACTTATGGCAGAAAGCAAACAAGAACTAAATAGCTTCTTGATGAAAATGAAAGAGCAGAGTGAAAAAACTGGCTTTAAGCTCAACATTCAGAAAACTAAGATCATAGTATCTGGCCCCATCACTTCATGGCAAACAGATGGGGAAACAGTGGAAGCAGTGACAGATATTTTTTTTGGGGGGGGGGGGAAACTCCAAAACCACTGCAGAGGTGAATACAGCCATGAAATTAAATGACACCATGACATTAAATGAAGAAAAACTATGACCAACGTAGACAGCATATTAAAAAACAGAGACATTACTTTGCCAACAAAGGTCCATATGGTCAAAGCTATGGTTTTTCCGGTAGTCATGTATGGATGTGAGAGTTGGACTATAAAGAAGGCTGAGCACTGAAGAATTGGTGCTTTTGAACTGCAGTGTTAGAGAGGACTTTTGAGAGTCCCTTGGACAGCAAGGAGATCCAACCAGTCCATCCTAAGGGAAATCAGTCCTCAACAGTCATTGGAAGGATTGATGCTGAAGGTGAAACTCCAATACTTTGGCCACCTGATGCAAACAAGTGACTCACTGGAAAAGACCCTGATGCTGGGAAAGATTGAAGGTGGGAGGAGCAGGGGATGACAGAGGATGAGATGGTTGGTTGGCATCACCGACTCAATGGACATGAGTTTGAGTAAACTCCAGGAGTTGGTGACGGACAGGGTGGCCTGGTGTGTTGCAGTCCATGAGCACTGCGAAGTGCTCAGACACATTGCAAAGAGTCAGACACAACTGAGTGACTGAACAGAACTGAACTGAAAGCTATAAATTAACTTTTGCACGCTACATTGGATGCATCCATACTTTTTGATATACAGTACTTTTAATGTTGTTTCCCAGATCAATATCCTTTGGGTCAAACCTAATTGTAGGACATAGTTTGAAATTCTCAGCATGGCATAATGCAATCTTTGAGACCTGACCACGACTAATTTTTTCAATGTTACATCCTTCTCTTCACTATCAATATTCATAGTTCTTAAATAAGCCACGTTGTTTCTCCACATCATGAATTTGTACATATGACTATTTTTGCCTGGACTAGGAAAACCTGTCATGCTTCCAAGGACATTTGATATTGACAATCCAGTCTCCCTTAAGACTGGTAAGTCCAGTTAGCAGCAAAATATACAGAGATATGCTAAAAAATTAACTTGGTAGGTAATCATTTAGTGCAGATGGTCCCTGACTTATAGTGTTTCATCTTACTTTTGTTTTTGACTTTACAATAGTATGAAGGTGATATGCATTCAATAGAAGCCACGCTTTGAATTTTTACCTTTTCTCCAGCTGGTGATCCATGATATGATACTTTCTTGTGATGCTGGGCAGCAGCAGCAAGTCACAGCTCGCTCAGCCACATGACTCATGAGGGTAAATAACCAATACATTTACAACCATACTGTACCTAGACAACTGCTTTTCAGTATGTGAGTGTGAAAGTCACTCAGTCGTGTCCAACTCTTTGCGACACCATGGACTATACAGTCCATGGGATTTTCCAGGCCAGAATACTGGAGTGGGTAGCCTTTCTCTTCTTCAGGAGATCTTCCCAACCCAGGGATTGAACCCAGGACTCCTGCATTGCAGGTGGATTCTTTACCAACTGAGCTATCAGGGAAGCCCACTTTTCAGTATAGTATTCAATAAATTACATGAGATCCAACATTTTATTATATAATAGATTTTGTGTTAGATTATTTTCCCCAACTGCATGCTAGTGTAAATGTTCTGAGCACGTTTATGGTAGGCCAGGCTAAGTTGTGATGTTTGGTAGGTTAGGTGTATTAAATGCATTTTGACTTATGATATTTTCAATTTATGATGGGTTTATTGGCCATAATTCCCATTGTAAGTCGAAGAAGATCTGTATGGATCAAATAAATCAGAGGGATGCTTGCCAAAGACAATAATTTTTAGTTTTACAAGATTGATATTTTTATGATTGCAGTTAAGTACCAGCGTTACTTGTCTCATGAGTTCCATGGTGATAAATCTTGGTTCAGGATAATAAAACCTTATCCTCAGCACAAGAACATGTACTTCTCTTCCTAGTTCCTATGGGATAATGGCATGGACCCAATTCACAGACAAACAATATGTCTGGTTACCAAAGTCTAACTTAAGGACTTTACTACAATAGAAACTTGTTTTTTTTTTTTAGTGGAGATTTGATTTACTTCCCAACTAGTCTTATTTTTTCTGGTCCTTGTAGTGAAATAACGATATAGGCCTTTAGATAACTTAATGCCTAAAGATTTATTTCAAGTTCGTAGATCTTGAAAGATTCTAAGCACAGAATCAAGGACCAATGAGAAAAATTAAAAGCTTCCAATAACCTTACCTTTTTCTTGACAGATGTCTTCATAAGGCAAAGGAAATTTTGTGGTTAATATAAAATAAGTGGCTTAAATATGTTTACTACTTATATGAGGCATCAGGCTGATTTATTCAGAATTGCAGTCAGTTGAGTAGAAAGCTGGCATATGGATTTGAAGGATTATCTGGAAGATTAACATATGTAGTTTTGATGGAGGATAAAGTTGCAGGTTGATTTTGCAGAAATCAACCCTTTTGCAGAAGGGAGAGTGCCCTGTAGTGTATCCATTAGAAAGGGCTTTCTGATGTTCTGGTGGCAAAATCTTTTTCTGGATCAGTATGTTACAGAGCTGGAGCTTATGCACACTATAGCATCTTTAAAAGAAACACCTGGCCATCCTTACTTTAAAACACCATTTTTAATGTGTTTTATTATCAATTATCTCACCATTGAGATACTTTATGCTGTTATGATTCTGGCCAAGTTTATATAGGATCTTCAAATCTGCAGACATAATTCTATGCACATTTCTTTGTATATTTTAGACTTACCCTCTGGGATCAACTGTTTTTCTTCCTGAACTATATTCCTTCATTAATTTATTTAATGAAGACACTGTTTTATTTTGTTTATCTTAAATGGCATTATTTAGTTCTTGTTAGAGACTGATAGTTCAGCTAGGTATACAATTCTGAATTGACAATTCTCCCCCGCCCCCCACCCCTGGTATATTTATATCTCATTCTATTGTCTACAGGTTTCCATTGCTGCTATTGAGATATCTTCTGCTACTCAAATTTCCATCTTTTATCTTTTATTCCTCAGTGCTTTTAAGATTGTTCCTCTTGGTAGTGGGAATGAGTGGAGAAGGAGTTTGAATATTCTTCACATTCAGTGTGATGTGCACAGGTGTGGATTTTTAAAAAATAGGATCAGTACATTTTCTGAGTCAGAGGATTAATATCTTTATCAATTTTGGAAAATCCTCAGTCACTATTTCTTCAAGGATTGCTTTTTTTCATTCTTTTTATTCCTTTCTTTTGTCCCCTCTTTGGAGAGGGAGTCTTAGGATTCCTTCTTGTGTGCCTTCTCTAATCTCACAAAGTCAGGCCAGGTGCTGCGAGCCTATCATTTATTTCCTCGGGGCAGTGCTTTGAGGTGTTCAAGGTCTGTGCCTTGAACCCAGCAGAGTGGAGGCCAATGCTGATGTTTGTGTGCTGTCTGTGGGGGTTTGTACGCACCCTCTCTGAGAGTGCAGGCACATCATTTGTGAAGGCTCACATGCACTATCGTGTATATGTGGAATGCTGGGGACTGCACTGGCCAGCTGGGGATGCGTCAAGTGAGCAGTTTCATAAGATTCATGAGCAAAGCTCTTGGTGGAGTCTGAGAGCCAATCAGTAGGACCCTGTGACTAGATTTTGAGATCCATGGGGTGGTTGCTATGAGTCTCTTTGACTTTTCCCTGATTGTAGCTCCCTCAAGATTATTCGGCTGTGCTAATGCCCTCAGTGATTTGGGTGGAGCAAGATAGGTGAACTTCTTGGGAAACCTCTCTCCAGGCTGGAGAAACCAGGCCCCCACTCTGTTCTCACTTCCCCCGTGGGAGAAATAGCAGATAAGGGTCTCTCTTGGCACTGAGCAATGCTGCTTTGTGGGGCAGGGAGAACACAGGTAAAGTGAAACTTTTTCTCACTCTCTTCAACGTGTTTGTCCTTGGATTTCAAATGGGGTGCATGCTAAGTCGCTTCAGTTGTGTCTGACT
Organism: Cephalophus harveyi; assembly: GCA_006410635.1. NCBI lineage: Eukaryota > Metazoa > Chordata > Mammalia > Artiodactyla > Bovidae > Cephalophus > Cephalophus harveyi. The sequence continues at coordinate 63,021 of SJYT01059082.1, forward strand.
CTTTGCACACCCATAGACTGTTGCCCATCAGGCTCCTTTGTCCATGGGATTCTCCAGGCAAGAATACTGGAGTGGGTTGCCATTTCCTCCTCCAGGGGTTTTTCCTGACCTAGGGATCGAACCTGCATTTCCTGTGGGTCCTGCATTACAGGTGGAGTCTTTACTGTTTGGGCCACCAGGTAAGCCCTCAAAAAGCAACTCATCCCCTTGCAACTGTGTCAGGACTCGAACCTGCAATCTTCTGATCCGAAGTCAGACTTCTTATCCATCAGGTGACATGGCCACCTCTGAATGGGGTACTGGAATCTTTTCACTGGATTCCTGGGTGCTCACAGATGTATTTCCATCCATGGGTGGTTGTCAAATTGGTGTTTCTGTCAAGGTAAGGGCTGGAATCTTCTATCCCACCATCTTGCTTCTATCACCTTGCGGCTCTCTATTTCTTTCCTTGGAACTATGATTGGACATATGTTCTGCTGCTGCTGCTGTCGCTCCAGTCGTGTCTGACTCTGTGCGACCCCACAGAAGGCAGCCCCCTGGGCTCCACCATCCCTGGGATTCTCCAGGCAAGAACACTGGAGCGGGTTGCCATTTCCTTCTCCAATGCATGAAAGTGAAAAGTGAAAGGGAAGTCGCTCAGTCGTGTCTGACTCAGCGACCCCATGGACTGCAGCCCACCAGGCTCCTCCGTCCATGGGAGTTTCCAGGTTGTCCTACAATCACTCTTAATTTTATATCTCTAAACCACTTACAATTTTATATCTTTTTACCTCTCCTTGCAGTCAATATTCTGGGTCTGTTTGCTCTATCAGTTTCTAATCTGCTGATTATCCATTCACTGAATTTTTCATTTAAATTATTATTTTTTTAATTTTGAAAAATGATATTTGGCTCTTTTCACTCTTGCCTCTGCTATTTTGAGGTAATATTTTTTTTCTTTCTTCTTTAAAAATACATATTTTAATTCTCTGAATCCAAAATTTCTGTTATGAAGTTCTTGGAAGTCTAATTCAGCTGTTTGCTATTTCTGTTTATTTTCATTCCTGGTGGCTTACTTGTCTATGTGTGTTTTAGTTTTGGTTAGTGAGCTAATATTTAGTGAGACATTTTTTGTAGGTTTCTGGAAGGCTTGGGTTCAAGGTGAGTATCTTTAGAGGAATTCTTCTAGGCACACTGAAGCACGACTAGCCTAGAATCACTCTATTAATTTTTTACCTTGAGGTTTTCCAAACCAGTAGGGAGTGCAATTTAAATTCCAAATGCACAAGAAGAATTCAATGGTTATGAATTCTCAGGGAAATGTTTCTTCCCATTCTGATTCAAAATCAAATCCAACAGGCTTCCTTACTCTAATCTCTTTGCTGGTGGGTAAGTTACTTTCACCAGAGGCATTGACCTTAGAGGGTCCTGGCCTTATATTTCCACCATGCGTAGGTCTAGGACTTTGGTCCTTTGTCCTCACATAACTGTTAAAATCTGTAAAACTGTAAAAGCATCTTAGTCACTGAGGTTGGCAAATGTTGCTAAGCTTTTAACAGTCTAAGTGTCAACTTGCCACTCTGATTTTCAGCCCTCACTTCGTATTTTGGCATCTGGGATTTCTGCTATTTGCATCCTAGCTCATCTATTCAATAACCAAAAAGATTTTTACATGTTTTGTGTCAGGGATTGTTTCAGGATGTCAGTCTATTAGATTACTAGAAATGCAAACCCTATGTTGTTTTATTTCATTTTTTTCCCCATAATAATATAAAATGAACATATTTGGTACCAGTAAATATTCATTTAAAACATATTTTCTCTGAATGAAAGAATTTACCTATTTGTGTATTTCTTTGTACATTTCCATAAGAGGTCTTTATTTCATTAAAATAATTTTTACATAGACAAATTTAAACATATGTGTTGATTTCTCCATTTTGAAAGTTAGGGTTTTTTTTTTTTTGGTATGGCAAACAGGCAATTACATTCTTATTGTTGCCGCATCTTAATGATAACTTAAAATACTCCCTTGAACTTTTGTCTCAGATTTAAGTTTTTTGTTTATTACTTAGGCAGACATTTTATTCCTCTCCTTGGCTAACTGTCTCAGATATCATTATCATTATACATGCTTGCCAGTTCTATTTATAAAGGCAAAAAGAATCCAGAATATTTTGTGTGTGTGTGAGAGAGTGAGAAAGAGAGAGGAGGGAGGGGGTTAGAGAGAGAGTGGGATAGATACACAGAGACTGAAGATACTCACAGACATATGTACTTACCTGCTATGCAGATGTCCTTATAAGAAAATGGAAAATACAGCCGTGAGACTTCAGGTTTTTCCCTAGCAAGCTCCCAAAACACCACAGTAGCTCAACTGTGCTGCGGCTATTATTGTTCTTGCATTTCTTGGGGCTGGCATGGGCTATGTACTGATTTCAGGGTCACTAATGACCATGTGGAATAGAAGAAGCTTTTGTGGCCAGACTGAATCCAGGCTGGGAATCGCATGACTAACCATTCTCGAGACATTGTTTGCTGAGATCATCAAAGTGGGTTTTATTTTTTGATAAACTTTCTGTCTCTAGTCTTCCTGTGGCTAAGGTGGGGTACACTTGGGAGAGTAGTCTGGACAGAGCTGGGGACCCCCCGAGAGCCTGAATATTTAACAACAAAAAGGTTTCTTCCTGGTGTAGCAGGTCCTTGGATAAGAATTTGGACCCAACACTCATATGAGTGCAAACTTTCCTCAATGTCACCCAGATAGTGGTCCCTTCAGGACTATTTCATACATGCTCTATGGGGCTTGCATGGTCTCTAGAGCCCTCTAGGGTTATGTAAAAAGTGTTTCGGAAAACCTCCTCACTCCACACCCTAAGTCAGCAGGTGTCCCACACTCTGAAGATTCTGTGGAGTGTCCAAAGCCCAGTTTTTAGAATGTCTTTTGGCTCAGTTGGGATGACTACAGAGTCTCTGGTTCTGGCTTCCCCTAGGCATCTGATGAGGCTCCTTGGGGCCTAAGGTGTGTCCATATCTTCTTTTAGTTAGGGTGTCTCTGGAATATCCTTTGTTGGGTTTTCAGCTCCATGAGTTTTTTGGTCTAAAATTGACCAATCACAACACCATTGTTCAAACAAGGGGAAGCTGGGGAAATCAACTTCCCACCCTTGTCATTTATCCGTCTACCCGTCCACCCATCCATCCATCTCTCCACCCATCCAAGTGCCCACACAGTGTCGGGCACTAAGCTGGGCACTGAGACACAGACTGAAAAAGCTAGGCCTGGTTCCTAACAGCAGAGTGCCCATGCTCTGTCAGGTCAGATGGACAGACAGAACACGAGTGACCGTGGAGTCAACTGCACCCAGATGCTGCACATGGGATGTGTTGATTCCTCTGTGAGCCTAAGTCGCCAGACAGAGTTGTTTTTAGATTCCCACTGCTTCTAAATTCCTCTACTGCAACCCCTGGTCCAAGCCATCATCTCCTGCTTCTAAGTGGATGTCTTTTTACTTCTGCACTTTCCCTACTCAGTCCATTCTCTACACAGCAGCAAGAGTGAATCCCATTAAGCATAATTTAGAATTGTCACTTGTCTGCCTGAAACTCCCCAATGGCTCCCCAAACCCTCTCCTTCTGGCCCACTCTGTACCTCTTGAACCTCATCCCCAGCCCTTTCCCCTCACTCACTTGCCCAGCCACACTGGCCTCACTGTAACTCCTGTTACGATGTAAGTAAGTAACTCCTGTAAGTCCCACTTCAGGACTCTGCATTTGACCTTTCCTCCACCTGGGATGCTCCTCTCCAAGATATCGACATGGTTCAATCCCTCCCCACTTTTGAATCTTCTGCCAAATGTCACCTTCTCATCCCCTGATTTATTTTTTCTGTAGCACTTATCACTAACAAACTGTGTTTTACTTATTTCTTGTCCATCTCTCTGCTTTGGAATTCTGGAGAAGGCAATGGCAACCCACTCCAGTACTCTTGCCTGGAGAATCCCAGGGATGGGGAGCCTGGTGGGCTGCCGTCCATGGGGTCGCACAGAGTCGGACATGACTGAAGCGACTTAGCAGCAGCAGCAGCTACTGCTTTGGAATTCAGGTTCAGGAGATCATGCAAGTTTGTTCTGTTCTCAGCTATATCTCCAGCACCTAAAACAGTGCCTGGCACATATTTAATGGCACATAAACAAGAGAGTTCCAGAAAAACATCTATTTCTGCTTTATTGACTATGCCAAAGCCTTTGACTGTGTGGATCACAATAAACTGAAAATTCTGAAAGAGATGGGCATACCAGACCACCTGACCTGCCTCGTGAGAAACCTATATGCAGGTCAGGAAGCAACAGTTAGAAATGGACATGGAACAACAGACTGGTTCCAAATAGGAAAAGGAGTATATCAAGGCTGTATTGTCACCCTGCTTATTTAACTTATATGAAGAGTACATCCTGAGAGACACTGAGCTGGAAGAAGCACAAGCTGGAATAAAGATTGCCAGGAGAAATATCAATAACCTCAGATATACAGATGTTGCTGCTGCTGCTGCTAAGTTGCTTTAGTCGTGTCCGACTCTGTGCGACCCCACAGAAGGCAGCCCACCAGGCTCCCCCGTCTCTGGGATTCTCCAGGCAAGAATACTGGAGTGGGTTGCCATTTCCTTCTCCAATGCATAAAGTGAAAGTCAAAGTGAAGTCACTCAGTCATGTCCGACTCTCAGCGACCTCATGGACTGCAGCCTACCAGGCTCCTCCATCCATGGGATGTTCCAAGCAAGAGTACTGGAGTGGGGTGCCATTGCCTCCTCTGGATATACAGATGACACCACCCTTATGGCAGAAAGTGAAGAAGAACTAAAGAGCCTCTTGATGAAAGTGAAAGAGGAGAGTGAAAAATTTGGCTTAAAGTTCAGCATTCAGAAAAGCTAAGATCATGGCATCCAGTCCCATCACTTCATGGGAAATAGATGGGGAAACAGTGGCTGACTTTATTTTTCTGGGCTCCAAAATCACTGTAGATGGTGATTGCAGCAATGAAATTAAAAGACGCTTACTCCTTGGAAGGAAAGTTATGACCAACCTAGACAGCATATTAAAAAGCAAAGTGAAAAAGTTGGCTTAAAGCTCAACATTCAGAAAACTAAGATCATGGCATCTGGTCCCATCACTTCATGGCAAATAGATGGAGAAACAGTGGAAACAGTGGCTGACTTTATTTTTCTGGGCTCCAAAATCACAGCAGTAATTGCAGCCATGAAATTAAAAGACACTTACTCCTTGGAAGGAAAGTTATGACGAACCTTGACAGGATATTAAAAAGCAGAGACATCACTTTGTCAACAAAGGTCTGTCTAGTCAAGGTTATGGTTTTTCCAGTGGTCATGTATGGATGTGAGAGTTGGACTATAAAGAAAGCTGAGCGCTGAAGAATTGATGCTTTTGAATTGTGGTGTTGGAGAAGACTCTTGAGAGTCCCTTGGACTGCAAGGAGATCCAACCAGTCCATCCTAAAGGAGATCAGTTCTGGGTGTTCATTGGAAGAACTGAAGTTGAAGCTGAAACTCCAATACTTTGGCCACCTGATGCAAAGAATTGACTCATTTGAAAAGACCCTGATGCTGGGAAAGGTTGAGGGCAGGAGGAGAAGGGGACGACCGAGGATGAGATTGTTGGATGGCATCACTGACTCAATGGACATGGGTTTGGGTGGATTCTGGGAGTTGGTGATGGACAGGGAGGCCTGGCGTGCTGCGGTTCATGGGGTCACAAAGAGTCGGACATGACTGAGCGACTGAACTGAACTGAACTGAATTAGAAAGCTACCAGGACTTAACAATGAGGAATGAGATATAAAAGAAATGGTGGAAAGGTTAAGATGGATACTTAAAAGGAAGTTAAGTTGTGAAAAAAAATTGCAGTCTCTTCTTTGTCTTACTTATGGCTTGACCTTTTTTGGAAAAATTTCTTCTTAGCAATGGAAAACCCTTAGAATAAAAAATGGTTCACTCTGAGGAAGCTGGGACAGAATTAATTCTAAGCAGATTCTCATATTCTTTGGAACTAAAAGGGGAAGTTTTCGTGGATTCTAACCATTCTGACCCCTTATTCAGCATAGACTTGAATATCTATGATAATGTTAATACATATAGAGAGATTCCAGGTGGGGAACAAGAGCTTGCATTGAATCCACCCAAGAGACAACCCCACTTGGTTTCAGCACCCTCCCTGCTGTGGGGCTAATTCCTAACAGAAAATGATGAAACTATTAAAAATTTTAATAAAGTCAGCAATTAAATATTTCAGAGTTACCTCATTACAACGTTTCACTATTTGCACTGATTATCATATGGCTGCTTATACAGAAACCCATAAATCTGACTGCATTAGGTTCTCAGGCCTTCATTTGAGATCATTCCTTCTCCCTTTGTGGACTTGCCCAGAAAATGAGATTTAATGAGTCACCGTCCTCCATGATAATCACAGGAGAGCTCATTAGCTTTTTTGTCAGATTTGTACCTACTATCTGCCCCCAATATGCCTAGGATTTTTTTTGAGTTAAATATATTACCAAAAGGGAGAGCTCAAAAGAGCATGTCTGTGCTGAATGCTGCAGACTTGAAACACTATATAAATATTTTTACATATGTTAAATGGTATTTGAGAGCAGATGAGAAAAAAAAAAAAACAGAAACACATCCCCTATTGATAGCATCCCCTATTTAGATGACACACATCATTAAAAAGAATAAAGTTAGACATTTACACCTTTAGAAACTCTGTCAAATCTGTTTAAATGCCTGAGCTGAATCAAAGCGAGAAAAGGTTCAAAGGATAGGGGAAAAGAGTGTCATGATTCTTTTAATTTGTCAGGTTTGGGGCATCCTCCATTATGAATCCTGGGATACTTCACCAAGTCTTCGAATCTCATGACCTTTGGTTTCCACTGGAAATGACCAAAAGGCTCAACCCAATATGCCTAGGATTTCTTTTGAGTTAAATATATTACCAAAAGGGAGAGCTCAAAAGAGCATGTCTGTGCTGAATGCTGCAGACTTGAAACACTATATAAATATTATTACATATGTTAAAAGGCATTTGAGAGCAGATGAGAAAAAAAAAAAAAAAAACAGAAACACATCCTCTATTGATAGCATCGCTATTTAGATGACACACATCATTAAAAAGAATAAAGTTAGACATTTACACCTTTAGAAACTCTGTCAAATCTGTTTAAATGCCTGAGCTGAATCAAAGCGAGAAAAGGTTCAAAGGATAGGGGAAAAGAGTGTCATGATTCTTTTAATTTGTCAGGTTTGGGGCATCCTCCATTATGAATCCTAGGATACTTCACCAAGTCTTCGAATCTCATGACCTTTGGTTTCCACTGGAAATGACCAAAAGGCTCACAGCATTTCATGAGAAGGGACGAAGGCCTATACTGCCCTCAAAGATAGATTAAGTGACTCTTCAGTCCTTCCACAGACCATCTTAGTAATAAGTTTGACTCAGCTTGCACTGAAATTGCCCATAACTGAAGTCATGACGTGAACTGCCTTCAGCAGAAATCAACTGAATGATCTTCTGGGTTCTTGTTTGGATCCCTCTTAGGTACAGACAGAGTTACCTGGGTGAGAATGTTTCTCCTGCGAGGTTGAGTGACTGCCACAGACTAGTTCCTGGCTCCTAGCCTATGTTTATAAAGGTAATGAACAAGAGCCATAAAACCTCTGGGGAATGCAAAGTCTATTTTAGATCTAAAGTCCTTACATCCAAACAAAAGTATTCTGAATGTCTTTGGGCTGCATATCTTTTAAAGAATCTGATGAAAAAATACAAACTGACTTCGAAGAAAAATGTCCTACTCCCTTAGAAACGCATATACAAACACAAAGACACACACACATAGAATATCTTGGGGTATAATTCCAGAGAGTTTTCCAGCACTCTGATCTTATTTCTAGAACTGCTTGAGGTTCCTGGACCTAAGATTTAGTCTTACATAGATTGTGATACCAAGGTATAAAATAAAGTAACATTCATTGAGAACTTACTATATTAAGAAAAGGCACTGTAACATCTAATTTAACCTCTACAAACCCCCCAAGCTGTACATCTTTATAATATCCATTTTACAAATGAGAAAACTGAGGCACAGCTAATTTAAGCAACACTTTCAGACAGCTGAATCTGATGAAAAAATACAAACTGACTTCGAAGAAAAATGTCCTACTCCCTTAGAAACGCATATACAAACACAAAGACACACACACATAGAATATCTTGGGGTATAATTCCAGAGAGTAGCACTCTGATCTTATTTCTAGAACTGCTTGAGGTTCCTGGACCTAAGATTTAGTCTTACATAGATTATGATATCAAGGCATAAAATAAAGTAACATTCATTGAGAACTTACTATATAAAGAAAAGGCACTGTAACATCTAATTTAACCTCTATAAACCCCCCAAGCTGTACATCTTTATAATACCATTTTACAAATGAGAAAACTGAGGCACAGATAATTTAAGCAACATTTTCAGACAGCTAGTTGGTGGCTTCAAACTCTAGAGTCCATGCATTGAACCACTACATTACTCTCCCTCTCTTGTACACTTTCATTTTAAGGCATGTTGATTTCTGTTTTCTCATTTTTGCAACCCCGTCTAGTAGCTCAATTTGGAGGAAGAAATGGCACCCACTCCAGTATTCTTGCCTGGAACATACCATGGACAGAAGAGCCTGGCAGGCTACCGTCCATAAAGTCACAGAGAGTCAGACATGGCTGAGCCACTGAGCACTAGTATTTAGATTAGGTAGCTATCCCCATTTGAGCGGGTGTTGAAGGCATTTCCAAAGTGGAGCAAGAGATTTGTTTTTCACTCTCTTTTTCAGACAACAAAGTCACATTTAATGAAATTAAAAATTAAAGACAAAACTTCTGGCTTGAGTCTCCTTCCTCCCTTAACTACAGGTTGAAACACCCTAGGAACATATCTAATTCCTTTCTTCCCAACTGTCCTTTGCCTTGAGGACTAAGTCAACAGGTGAGGTTTTGAAGCCATGTGGGGCTTCCTGCAAAAACCTGGCGTCCTGAGGTTCCCAGAGCAGAGTTTTGTTTCTACAAAGGAAGAGGCAAAGGGAAGAGCAGGAAGAAGAGGAAAAGTGTCAGTCTATGGAAAACAGTGATGTTGTGTGCGTAGGATTATACTGGACACTAGATGGACATCTCTGTCCTCACATGTAGGTCTGAATCTAATTGATATGGAAAAAAAAATGTTTTAAAGTATTTAACCTCCCTTATCTGAACTCTATCTAGCATTCCTCAGTGCTTGGCTGTTCCCACTCTTGAGTCAATATCTCCTTCCTTAAATCAGCATGTACTGCCAGTCCTTCCCTATCACTCAGTATCAAATGTTGGTCCCATCTTCTTGTTCCAGTGAAATGGCAGACTGAATCAACACAGCCTCTGATCTCCTTCCTCTAAACCACTGGATGGCATCACCAACTCGATGGACATGGGTTTGGGTGGACTTTGGGAGTTGGTGATGGACAGGGAGGCCTGGCGTGCTGCGGTTCATGGGGTCGCAAAGAGTCAGACACGACTGAGCAACTGAACTCAACTGAAGTGCTTGTTCAATATTGTTTCAAAGAAAAAGAAAGAATGAATCTTCAGTCTCCTTCTCCTTGGGTGATTCTCCCACATCAGGTAGTAGTCTTGTCTATCTGTCCTACCTAGGAAACCGAGAAAAAGAGAGTGTGGAGAGGGGCCCCATTCCCTGGCCTGGCCTTTCCCTGCCCACTGCTGGGATGGTAGAAACCATAAGACATTCTTAAACTCAACTAGTCCTCCTAGTACTCTTTCTCCCTGAGAGAGGAGTATCTTGTTCTTGCTTGGGTTCTGCTCGGGGAGGAGTGAGAAGCTGGGTGAGGACCGTGTCAGAGAAGAGGACCTCAAGGTACATTTCTCGAGGCCCATACAGGGCACTCTTGTAGACCGATTAAAGGCTCTATTTTATTGTGGTAAGTAGATGCTGCTGCCCTGCTGAGCTCTGGATTTCTTCTAGGCAGGGCAGGGTCAGTTTCTAGGTCTTTTGTTGGAGGGAAAGGAGCCTCTCTAGCTGGTAACATTTCCAAACAGCTCTTATCCACAGCTGGGGAAGTGCAGCTGGCTTGAGGCATGATGCTGGCTCAGAGCGAAATTAGGGTCGAAACATGCTCACAGCATCCAACGACTAAATAGTTGAGACCAGAACACATTAATCAATCTAGTGCTCAAGCAGCCAGTTGAATAACCTTGCCCCAGATCAGGGACCTGACTCCAGCTGGCCAGCATCAAGAGCAGACTCACCAAACAAGCTGAAAAGCCAAGGTTGTTATGGAGAGTGGAGTGGAACGGCAGAGTGTCCCAGGAGTGGACCTGGGGACAATGTCTACGCTCACTGGGTGGCCAGCCACTTCTTTCTGAATTCACTTCCCACTGTCCAACCAGACATTTCTATCCCTGTGGGGGCCTTTATTTTTGCCATTCCGTCCTCCTATATCCCGAAGAGGCTGCAGTTGCTGTTTTAAACCACCAGGTGGTGACCGTGCTTCGAAAAGTCAAAACCTGTGGTATTATTGGGAGCTAGGGAGAAGGAAATGGCAACCCACTCCAGTGTTCTTGCCTGGAGAATCCCAGGGATGGCAGAGCCCAGTGGGCTGCCGTCTGTGGGGTCGCACAGAGTCGGACACGACTGAAGCGACTTAGCAGCAGCAGCAGCAGGCTTTGGGAGGAGAAGGCAATGGCACCCTGCTCCAGTACTCTTGCCTGGGAAATCCCATGGGCGGAGGAGCCTGGAAGGCTGCCGTCCATGGGGTCGCGAAGAGTCGGACATGACTGAGCGATTTCACTTTCACTTTTCACTTCCATGCATTGGAGAAGGAAATGGCAACCCACTCCAGTGTTCTTGCCTGGAGAATCCCAGGGAGGGGAGCCTGGTGGGCTGCTGTCTATGGGGTCGCACAGAGTCGGACACGACTGAAGCGACTTAGCAGCAGCAGCAGCAGCAGCAGGCTTTAGGAGAAGGCAATGGCACCCCACTCCAGTTCTCTTGCCTGGAAAATCCTATGGACGGAGGAACCTGGTGGGCTTCAGTCCATGGGGTCGCTAAGAGTTGGACACGACTGAGCTTCACTTTCACTTTTCACTTTCATGCATTGGAGAAAGAAATGGCAACCCACTCCAGTGTTCTTGCCTGGAGAATCCCAGGGAAATGGCAACCCACTCCAGTGTTCTTGCCTGGAGAATCCCAGGGGGAGCCTGGTGGGCTGCTGTCTATGGGGTCGCACAGAGTCGGACACGACTGAAGCGACTTAGCAGCAGCAGCAGCAGCAGCAGGCTTTAGGAGAAGGCAATGGCACCCCACTCCAGTTCTCTTGCCTGGAAAATCCTATGGACGGAGGAACCTGGTGGGCTTCAGTCCATGGGGTCGCTAAGAGTTGGACACGACTGAGCTTCACTTTCACTTTTCACTTTCATGCATTGGAGAAAGAAATGGCAACCCACTCCAGTGTTCTTGCCTGGAGAATCCCAGGGAAATGGCAACCCACTCCAGTGTTCTTGCCTGGAGAATCCCAGGGGGAGCCTGGTGGGCTGCCGTCTATGGGGTCGCACAGAGTTGGACACGACTGAAGCGACTTAGCAGCTGCAGGCTTTGTGACAGATAAGCACATTACATGCTATCTCATTTAAACTTCAGACAGTTCTGAGGAGTAAGTGCTATTATTGTTTTAAAGGATGAAAAACACTGAGGCTTAGCAAGTTTTAAGACAGTGTTCTCAGATGAGTGTATACAGTGGGAAAAGTCAGCAGTATTTAATGCTCATGATGGAGCCCTTCCTATGTCTCAAGGGCCAGAATAATGTTTTACAAACTCGATTTAATTGGTATCCTCTAATAACCTTACAGATCAGACCCTATTGTTACCTCATTGTGTAGATAAGTTTGCTGGGGTTCAGAGAGGTTAACTGCTGTGTAGATGTGTCTGAGTAGGTGACAACCCCAAGGCCAAGAGCAGAGGTTGCTTACACTTCAAGTTTTGGAGGGAAACTGAGTGAGGGGGGAGGGTTGTCTAGGTCCCTGTTCTCTGCTGGGGAAGTCAGGTCTCAGGAAGGGAAAATCCCCAACCTCCCATAAGCAGGACACAGTCAATTTTGACCTCAGATCCCACCACTGGCTGTGACTCAGGGACATGACCCACTGTGGGGTGTGGCTTGGTTTCTCATCTACAAAAGAAAGGTTTGGACTCTCTCTACATAAAGCTTCTCAATACAAATGCTTTGCAGGGTCGGCCAGGTGACAAAAACGAATGACCTGCATCAGGCAGGGAAACTGGTGGACACATAGCTTGGCTAGTTGTCATGCTGAAATGTGGGTTGATTGTTGCAAGATCCCCTGATTTTCCAGGAGGATATAGAAATCTAGAAGTTTAGGGTTTGGTTGCTTTTTGTGTGTAAAATCTCTTTTTAAAATGTTGGCAATGGATTCAAAGCTTAAAAGACTGCAGATTAAAACACATACACACACACACCGTGAACTGTATTTGGCTGACAGCCCCTGAAACTGGGCTTGAAAGTTTCAGGCCTGGGCTTGTAGTTGCTCCAGTTCCAGGCTTCTCTCATTCCTTGAGCTTGAAGAGCCATGGTGTTGGCCAAGTAGAATTGAGGAAGGAGAATAGGAGAAGCGCTGTATGGGAGGTTTCCACGGAGCTCCACCTCCTCTCAGCAGGGCTTCTAGTCCAGCAGTTCTACAATGATCAGTTTCTGTATCATCTGGGAGCTTGGTGGCTCTTTCCAAGCCAGGATGGTCCTAAAGCTGGGTAAAACCTGGACCTCTGAGAGCCTGGGGAGCCCTCCAGATGGTTCTGACACACACCTGAGTGAGAACGTTGTCCTGGATCAGTGGTTCTTAGCAGCATTGGCTGCGTGAGAGAATCACCTGGGGAGCTTTTAGGCCCGGCCCTGCCCAGGGCCAATTAAATCAGATGTTCTGAGTAGGGGTAGGCTTTGGTCTTTCAAACAGCCCCCCAAGGATTCTTACATGCACCCAGGGATGCGACCTGCTGACCTGGATCAATGCTTCCAGTCAATGCTTTTCACACTTTAAAGTGATGGAGGGTCACCTCTGGGATCTTACTTAAAATACAGGTTCTGAGTCAGGTTTGGGGCTGGAACTGAGATTGTGCATTTTAAGGAGGCTCCCAGGTGATGCTTCTGCTGTTTCTCTGGGGACCGCTCTGTGAGTAGCAAGAGTCTGGGATGGTGTTTTCCAAACTTCCCAGACAGTAAGAATCACTTATTCTTAATACATATATACATTCTGTGGAGATAAATGAAGAGCACACGAATGAGAAAAGGCAAAGGCTATTTATTTAGAGCTTGCTCTAGGGAAAGAGTCAGCCACTATCACTTGAGTTTTGGCAGCGACTCAAAGGCAAGTGGAGGAGAAGGAAAGCTTTGACTACAAGTATTTTTTTTAACTATAGGTTAGTTGTCTGCATGAAGCCTGCTCAGGTGGGAGTGGTGAAAACGTTTGGAGTTTTTGAAAGACAGAGGTTGTGAGAAGGCACATTTCAAATAAGTAGTGATAATGATAGCTAATGTTTATTTACTATGTGCCACACACAGTTCCCTTGTGGCTCAGATGGTAAAGTGTCTGTCTACAATGTGGGAGACCCGGGTTCAATCCCTGGGTCGGGAAGATCCTCTGGAGAAGGAAATGGCACCCCACTCCAGTACTCTTGCCTGGAAAATCCCATGGATGGAGGAGCCTGGTAGGCTACAGTCCATGGGGTCGCAAAGAGTCGGACACAACTGAGCGACTTCACTTCACACACTGTTCTAAACATTTTGTGTATTTAATCCTCTTTTGATATTCATGATAACCTTATGAATTAGGCCCCATTTGACAGATAAGGAAACTAAAGCAAGAATGATTCATTTGCCAGAATTCTTGTCTGGTGGCTCAGATGGTAAAGAATCCGCCTGCAATGTAGGAGACCCGGCAATGTTCGATCCCTGGCTCAGGAAGATCCCCTGGAGAAGGGAAAGGCTACCCACTCCAGTATCCTTGCCTGGAGAATTACATGGACAGAGGAGCCTGGCAGGCTATAGTCCATGGGGTCACAAAGAGTCAGACATGACTGAGCAACTAACACATGGAAGTAGATGGAAGTCATACAGTTAGTAGGTAGAGAAGCCAGAGTTTGAGCCCGGGCATTCTGATGCTATGCTGTATACACTCACATATAGGGTACACACTGTATACATGCTAATAAGAGGAAGTAGTGCTGTCTGAAACTCCAGGTGCAGCCTCTCTCATTACATGCTTCATGGATTATAGGAAAGAGGCTGCTTTCCTATAAGCAGCCTGGCCTTGTTGGATTAGATAAGCAGTTTTGTCAGGCCAGAAAGGACTGATTAGGGGTCTCAGTCTCCAAAACAAAATTACCTCTTGTCGTTGTCCAATCGTCAGCCAGAAGGAAGTTGACCCTCTAATTCTCTTTTCCCTGCCCAGTGCCCTGTAATTGTCTGAACACACCTAGGGCCAGCTCAACAATCTAGAGCTGGTAAAAATAAAACTCTAGTGAAAAAAGCCACATCATCAGTTGCTATGCCAACCTGTGCTGTACCTAAGTCTATTTTCTGGGGGATGTTGAGGTAGAAAAGGTTCTGGAGGCTAAGCTGTGGGGTGGGGCGTTTAGAATCTCCCTTGATGGATTTTGAGTAGAGTCTGCCTGAAATATCCTTCAGAGGCTTACACTGCCTTTAGGATAGTCTCCTGCTTAATGTGGCTGGCACCCCTCCTTCACGCTCTGGTTTCCTCTCCCTCCCTTTCTTCATCATAGTTTCTTCTCCTACAGCACTGAACAAATTTTGTTCTTCATTTCCCTGCTCTCCATCACCTCCAAGCCTTTCCACAGATTGATTTCAGCTTGGGCTCTGTTCCCTTCCTCTCTCCTCTGCTTGAATCATCCTCTGGCTTCACTTTATGTCACTCTGAGAACCTGTGCATTTCAAGAACTGTGAGGGGTCTTAAGTTTTGTCATCCTTGCAAGCTAACCTGTGAGCTTAGCTTCACAGCCTTGGGCAGAAGATGTGAGAAACCTGGGTCAGAGAGAGGGGGCAGTTTATCACTCAGAGCAATAGCAGAGCCCAGAGTATCATCATTTTGCTCGGTTTCCTGAGCCCCAGTTCCCCCAGGGTGATGGGAAGAGGGCCAGGTGACAATGTGCACCCAGTGGGCTGCATTACAGGAGAGGAACCCGGAGCTTAGGGAGCCTGATTCTTTTATACTGGGCCATGTGCCAATCTACACGTGGCTCAGGGGGGAGCTATTACCTCTATCTTCCAAGGCTGTTTTCTGTATAAATATCCTTCAAAAGCAAGCCCAGGACAAAGGTGATCAGGACCTTTGCATAGAAACACACAAGATCTATGGAGAATTGTGTCCCAGTTATTCTGGGTTTCATGTCATCTCCCTGGTCCTCCAAGTTAGCTTCCTCTCAACTGTACTTCCACTGAGGGGGGCCTTCCTTTATTCCTCCTTCGCAAGGTCTACACCAGTTCCGTTGTGGTAACTTCTCATAGAACTGGGCTTTTGTCTTTCAGAGCACTTACCTTGGTCTGCAATTATATGCTCATTACTGAGATGATTAGATTAACATCAATTTCCCATTACACTAAATGCTTCAAGAGGGGCAGATCTGTCTATTTTCACAACTCTATCTGTGCTGTCCAACACGATGCTTAGCACACAGTGGGAAGTGAATAAATGTTTATTGAGTGAATGGGGCTATTGCAATAAACAGAATAAAATCACAAGGCCCAGAGAGATGAGGTGATCTGCCCAAGGTCCCAGAGTTCACCTCAGGCCACTGGACTCAGAACACCCTGCTGGCAACCCATTTCCTTTCATGGTCACTTAGATTCTATCTTCACACAGTGGTGGGCTGCTGACTGGGTGGAGCGTTGGGAGGAAGGGGTGACTTACGCATGCGTGAACAGTATCTGGTTCTTTTTGGCTGTAAGATTCCTCCTGGCTGTTCTTCCTCTGGGGTCCATTGAGAGACAGTTAGGTTAAGAGTATTAGACGTCTAAGAGGTAGTTTAGTTAAGTGTTTCAGAACCAAGAATATTGTAAAAATATCCCCTAATTCTTGCCCTCCTGTATCCCTGACCTTGGGTAGTCCCCTCCCACACTGACTGTGGGCTGGCCTTGTAACTTGCTCTGGCCAATGGCACATTGGCAAACAGGACACAAGCTAAAGCTCAAAACACCCTTGCTTATCACTGGGTGAAGCTGTCCTAGACAATCCAGCCCGGGCTGAGCTGCCAGCTGACCACAGAGATCAGCTGAGCTGGCCCAACCAGAAGTCAGCCTGCCAAGTCACAGAACTATGAGAAGTAATAAGTGGGTGCTATTTAAAACCATTCAGTTTGGGACCTTTTGCTATGTAGCAAAATCTAACTGATACAACTGTGGGCATATTTGTTTAGGTTGAAATCCTCGACTTACCATTTAATTTTTTTAACCTGAGAAAAATTCCTTAATCTCTCTGTGCATTAATTTCTTCATCTGTAAAATGAGTGTAAAAATAGGTCATGTGACTTTAAATGTTACATCATTAAATGAATTATTATCTAAAAAATTCTCAGAATGGGGACTGGTACACAGTGCTAAAATAAGAGGAGCTATTTTATAATTATTAGATTATGGTTTCTACTACTCAACCTACATGTAATTAAAACAAAAAAAAATTTTTTAATTAATGCCAATGTCTACCAAGTTTGTTTCGAAAGTGTTGAACACCAACTGCAATCAGTATTCCCCACCCCTCACGCTGTGTGCACCCTCTGATGCTTTTGCCCTAAGTGCATTCTGGTCTGGGGGAACCTCAGCTGAGAACCCCTGGGTGGAAGGATTCTCCCTCGTCTCTGGGCAGACATCAAGAAGGCTGGAGCCGGCTTCCTCCCCGCAGCGGCTGCTGCATTTCAGCAGCCTTCATCTGTATTCAAGCCAAGGAGTGACAGCACAGAGCCAGAAATTCAAATGCACATTTGAGACCCCATGAAGCCTGTTCTCCAGACCCTGATCTGTAGGGAGGGCAGAGCCCTTCCGGCTGACCTGGGCCTCTGCTCTCCCTCCTCAGGGCCATGCTCATTAGCTCGGCTAATGGGGGTGCTCATCGCCCAGCCAGGACCCCGCACGTGCTCTGCATGCACAGCCTCGCAGGGGCCCAAAGGGTTACCAAGACCAGGGCCTTTGCTCGCTTCCCCAGCTGCAGAAGCTGATGCAGGTCTATTTCTTTAACACATTTCCACTGAATGGTATTAAAAGAGAGAGACAGAACCATCTCCCTGAGCCTCGTATTGTGTGACATCATGAAATCATCCCATGGGGGTGTGTCATGGTGAACAGCAATCTCTCCTTGAGCCCTTTGGTTTACATCCAGCTCACTGTCACTTACTTTCCCAGCCCCCAGTGTCCTGAAATGCTTAACAGAACAAGATATTAAAGTATAAGGGAAAAAATGCAGTGCTGAAAGAAGCACTATAGATTCTTCCAGCATTTCTCAGCCTCTTTTATTTTATATTGTTTTCCTCCTGGGCACACAGACCAGGGCCTAGATAAGAGAGGCAGAGAATGATTTAGAACACAGGCTTTGAGGGCAAATAGATCTATGTCTGGGTGCCAACAAAGTCAGGCACTGGCCTTCTGAGCTTGGATGTGCCCTTCACCTTGACACACCTCAGCTTCACCACCTGTACGGTGAGGGTGACGTTCATTCCTATTGGATAGAATTGTTCGAGGATTAAAAGAAATGAGGCAAGTTTCCTTTGCCAAACTTCACATGCTTCTGTAAGGTTCTGGAACACTTACTGGGTGCACTCCCCTCCCCCACCTCTGCCTGATAGAACTACTTCATTCGATACAGGAAGACAGGAGAAGATCCGAGATGGAAGCTGATCACCTCAGCCACAGTAACAGAGCCATTCTTGGACTGGTCCCTCAGTATCCAAGCCCTTGACTTGTTGTTCCATCTGCCCCAGCTAAGAGGAGCCTCTCCATGTCAACATGGGGCTGGCCTTCCTAGTATTGACTGCACAGGGCTAGACACCTGGTCTGAGGGTGGCTGATCCATCCTTGCTGTTGGGAATTTCATCTGTGAGATACAATTTCAGCCAAAGTGATCAAACTGCATTTAGAGTGGTTATCACGTTGAGTAGGGGTCCTGTGAGGGAGGGCTATGTGTCATAAGGTCGGGACAGTTGTGCAGCAAAAGGGATTGTAATATAGGGGAAAGAAAAGGAATAGATGATGAAAACACGGTGGGAAGCACCAAGAGATGCAGACAGCTAGGGGAAAGGCAGATCTCAGGATGCAGCCGAGTGAGCCTGGTCCAAGGTGCTCACTGGGAAAGTGTTTATGCTGTACTGAAGGGGTGAGAAGAAACATTTGCAGCTTCTTCAGGTTTTGCTCACCCCCTGCTTCCCTGCTTCACTGAGGCAGGCCTAACTATGACTCCCGCGCTAGGATTTCTGGAAGACTTGGACCTCTTAAACCCCTCAGGGATTCTAAACAAACCTCTGACTTTTCTGTGGGCCTCTTTGTGTAGCTTGGGCTACACAGCATGGTGGCTGGGTTCTGAGAAGGGGCATCTCAAGGGTAAGTGTTTATAAGATCCAAGCAGAAGCTGAGAGATTTCTTATGACCTAGATTCAGAAGACCCAGATCATCATTTTTGCCTTAGCTTAGATGGTAAAGAATCTGCCTGCAATGCAGGAGACCCGGGTTCTATCCCTGGGTCAGGAAGATGATCTGGAGAAGGGAATGGCAATCCACTCCAGTATTCTTGCCTGGAGAATCCCATGGACAGAGGAGCCTGGCGGGCCACAGTCCATGGGGTCACAAAGAGTCGGATATGACTGAGTGACTAACACTACCACTTTATTGGTCAAGCAAGTCATTAAGAGCATTCCAGATTCAAGAGCAGGGTAATCAACGGAAGGGAGTGCCAGGGAGTCTGTGCCCATCTTTAATTCATTATAGAAGCCAATCCAAGCAAGTATGAAAATGTCAGCATCTCAGCTGAGATGACAAGTGTGCATGGATCCTGGGTTGGGTTATTTTTAGGACAGATGGGGCTAAAAGGACAGGGAGAAGGGGGGCATGAAGGTGGGATCCAATGGCTCCTTAGTCCTCTGTCATTGTCACCAGCTTGTCAGTAATTTAGCTAATATTTACTGACTGCTTTCTATGTGTTAACTGGTGTACACAACAGTCCAATGCGGTAGTGACTATTATTGTCCCCACTTCAAGGAGGAGCCACTGAGCCACAGAGACACGAAAGTAGTTAAGTCAAGATCATGCAGCATGTAGGTAATAGAGCTGGACTTGGAAAAAAGGAATCTAGTTCTCGAATCTAGAATCTAGTTCTAGTTTTGAGCCACTGCCCCACACAACTTCACATCATTGCCCAAATAGCCACTACTGAGCACCTACTATGGCCCCTGTTTTAAGTTCTTTGTTATCTCGTGTGCGTGCTCAGTCGCTTCAGTCGTGTCATGTTGCCATGCCCTCCTCCCGCGGATCTTCCTGATCCAGGGATCAAACCCACGTATCCTGCACTGCAGGTGGATTCTTTACCACCGAGTCAACAGGGAAACCCATGGAAATGAGGAACATGGCTGTAACACAGCTCTGGGATCCCATCGTGGTTATCGGTTCAGTTCAGTTCAGTTCAGTCGCTCAGTCGTGTCCGACTCTTTGCGACCCCATGAATCGCAGCACGCCAGGCCTCCCTGTTCATCACCATCTCCCGGAGTTCACACAGACTCACGTTCATCGAGTCCGTGATGCCATCCAGCCATCTCATCCTCG
>SJYT01059084.1:0-52597 GCA_006410635.1 Cephalophus harveyi
ATTGTGATCCACACAGTCAAAGGCTTTGGCATGGTCAATAAAGCAGAAATAGATGTTTTTCTGGAACTCTTTTGCTTTTTCCACGATCCAGCCAGGAATCAAATGCCGGCTTAAGCAATGATCTTGGACGAATCATCTAAACTTTTGTGCCTCTGTTTCCCTATTTGAAAATGGTGATGATGATGACAAGAGACATAGTGCTGAGTTGTTCTGAGAATTAAATAATTTACAAGTGATTTTCACATCATTTAGAACCATGTCTGATATATTAGTAAGCACCAAGTAAATGTTAGGGACTATCATATTTTCACAATTGAACAAAAACTTTCTTCTTTTGTACTTACTTGTTTCAAGGCTCCTTAATAAAAATATGTATATGTTTCTTAAGGGCAGGTAAACTTATCACATAATTTCTCAGTATATCCCAATTTTTAGTGCAATCATGAACATACAATAAGCAATCAATCAAAAAGTCATAGAATGACAATTTTAAAAGGTAATATGCATAACTGAAACATTTTAAAAATCAAATTTAGGTGTAATTTTAAAATAAATATAACTTAAATTTATTATTATGAATGTGAGCAGAAATTACTAATTATTCTAGAGGA
The DNA here is from genome assembly GCA_006410635.1 of Cephalophus harveyi. NCBI lineage: Eukaryota > Metazoa > Chordata > Mammalia > Artiodactyla > Bovidae > Cephalophus > Cephalophus harveyi. Next base: position 612 of record SJYT01059084.1, read on the forward strand.
GTAATTTTTACTTTTTTTACAGGCAGTTTTACCAAGCTGCAAGCAGTTTCTAGTTTATCTGAAAGCCAATATAGCCTTGAAGGTAAAACATACTGAGTACTTGATGTGTATTTGTGATGGTAGTGTTTTCTTTCTGCTATTTTATTTCATTTTTTTATTAAGAAAAACAGCCTTAAAATCAGTTGTACTTCCTTCCCTTTCTGCTTACCCCTGCCAAATCATAAAAGTGCAGGAGATGACAGAGAAGAGAAAATGAGACATATCCACACAAGAACCTTTTTTCCTCCTGCACTCTCACCAATTCAGTGGCACTCTTCCTTGGGTCAGCTTAGCTGCAGTAATGCTCCAGGTTCACCCAAATGCCTAAACTCAATTTCACCTGTGAATATGACCCTAGACAATTTTTCAGTTAATAAATCTGGAGAGGATTTCTGCTGATAACTCTGGAGAGGTATTCTGGAGAGAGCTGGAAGGCGGAAAGAGAAACACCTTTGGGTCAGCATGACCAAGAAAGTATAAGAAGCTTCACCAGAGCCAGACTATGGTCCCCTAGTCCTTTTGCAGAACATCTTGGAAGATGTAGTTGCATAGGATAGAACTCAAATTTTAGTCCCATTGGGCTTCCTATGACTCAGTGGAAAAGAATCCTCCTGCCAACGCAGGAGACATGGGTTCGATCCCTGGTCGAGGAAGATCCCACATGCTGAGGGACACTTAAGCCCACATGCCACAACTACTGAGCCTGTTCTCTAGGGCCTGCAAGTCGCAACCACTGAGTCCACATGCTCTAGAACCTGTGCTCCACAACAAGAGAAGCCACCACAATGAGAAGCCTGCGCACTGCAGCTAGAGAGTATCCCCCACTCGCCACAACTAGAGAAAAGCCTGGATAGCAACGAAGACCCAGCGCAGTCAAAAATAATAAATTAATCAATTAAATAAAAAATTGAGTCCCGAAGAAGAAGAAGGACAGAGTCTTAACCAGTTAGACAGGTCTTGTCCTAGGAACTGTGCAGTGTTAAGAACATAGGACAGCAAAGGATCTGATCTTCGAGCCCTTGTCGCTGAGGCAGTACAATGTAAGTGGTGCCCCTGGGCTGTTCTGCAAATCTGTGGTATTGCTCAGAGAGAATGGAAGAGGTGCTAGCAGCTGAGAGATAGACATGAGAGGAGGGTAGAGGACATGGGGACTTGAGAGTCAGGCTTATGCTTTCAGGACACCCCGGTCTTTCCCATGGTATATGCTCCCTATGGCATAAGAATATGAGGAAGGCCTTCTTCATGACAACCATTTCCTATAGTTCTTGTCTTAGTCTTTCAAAAATATGACGTGGTAGCCTGGATGGGAGGGGAGTTTGGAGGACAATGTAGGGCTGAATCCCTTCGCTGTTTACCTGAAACTATCACAACATTGTTAGTTGGCTATACCCCAGAACAAAATTATAAGTTTTTAAAAAATAAAATCACTTGCTTGCTGTTAAAAAAAAAAAATGATACAAATGTAAACTGTGGGATGCTAGACTGCAGTAAGCAGACAAAATAACACTTTCCAAGAGAATAATTTCCTTTTTAAATTTAGAAAGCTAGCTTTGTAAAGTCCAAGCAGATAATAAAATCAAAAATACCATTTCCCCCTGATTATGTTGTACAACAATGGGAGCAGCTTAATTTAATGTGAGTCAAAGGAAATAAAGCAGTTCTGGCACTTCCACTAATTAATCATCCTTCATCTTGCCTTCCATTTAAAATGTCTTCAAAACCATGGTCTTTGCAACCAAATTATTAGCTGATAGGCATGCCAGCCAAAAGGAAGTATCCCTTTGTCAGAGAGAGAACTCTGTACCTTCTAACATATTTCTGTAGATTTTTTTTCTGAAATAAAGACAGAATCAGTGCTTCTATTCTCACATTCATCCACGAAACACGGGAAATGGACATATGGGAGGAAAAGGGAGCTAGCAACAGGTGATGCTACACCAGACCCCACTGAAACCAACATGCAGCAAGACAAGAGGCCAGCCAAGAGGACCATCTGATGCCCAGATGCCACTGCTGAAAAAATTCATTCCAAGCTTGGCAGCAATTTCCTGCATCTGTCAAGTTAACCACATAAAAGACTATAGATTGACATGAAGAACCAGGCTGACAAAGAGGGCAAAAAAGAACATATCAAATGCCATAATCATCAAGAGAATGTGGTGCCAAATGAATGTGGCAAATGCATTCATTTACTCCAGTGATCTGGGATTGTATTGCTGTTTATTAAAAAATGATGTCAAAAGAAGCCTGAACTGTCTACAGAAACATGAAGAAAAGCCCACAGTTATATCTTAACAGAAACTTTCTTTTCTGAAAGACAGTAGCTTTCCACTTTTAGAGAATATATATTTTTTTAAAGTGGAAATTCTTCATGATTTTCAAAGGGATTCAGTTAACCAATGTTTATTCTACTTCTCTAGGGTAGAAACAAACAAATGAGAAATGCTAGAGAGAGTATGGATTTACATCCACATATAATATGAATGGTAATTTTCATTCTCGAGTTTTTACATTTGCAACTTCTGATGCTTTTGAGTGACCTAAAGATCATGAGGTGTCGTGAGTTAAAGTTTTGCTGGTCTTGAAATTTTTCATTCTGAGGGAGGAGTCAGTCACTTACCCTGTGAGTTGGCGCTAGACTCTTCAGCTCAACACAGCTTTATTGCATATGTAGCAACACAAAATGACAAAAAAAAATTTTAGTAGTAGGAGAAAAATCCTCTAAAGTAAAAAAATTCCTCTAGAAGAAAACCTCAGCAACTGGTTTTGGTAATGGAAGGGAAGAAAAAGTGAAAAGATCTAAAACATAAGTTTAGAAGAGACAAAGAATGAAATGATGAAATTTCTAGGTGACTTGGCTATGTGATGTCGACTTAAATATATAACATGACCTCTACCAGATGCTTGATACAGAATCTAGAAATCGTCATTCATCTAACTATCTCAGGGAATGCTCCAATCAAGACAAAAACAGGTTTTCAAATAAGAAAAGAAAATCAGCAAAAGTTGATAATGTGGTTAACTTGTGGTCTGGGGATATAATCAAGAAACAGGTGTCTTTTTGTGACAATGTGGTTCAAGTAAAAGCCAGAGACTGTGCAGACATTTCAGGGAAGCAACAGGTGGGGAGAGCAGTTATGGAACAGACTGTTACTCTGAGGAAAGAACATTCTGAGAAAGTGATTTTTTTCGCTGTTAACAGGAAAATCAGTAGCAGCAGGCCACGTGATACTGAAGCTTAGAGAACACAGGGTTAGAGGCAAAAAAAAAAAAAAGAAAAGTATTCAGTGTAGATAAAATATGTCTTCACTGGACAGAACTTATGTTGAAAATATCCGTATCCAAAGGAAACTGAGGGTGTTCAGACTCACAGTGGCCAAGAAAAGACCAACTCCTTCTTGTGACAATATAGCAAAGCCTTATCTGGCTTTATGATTAAACCAGATTTGTTCTGCCTATTAAATCCAGGCTATTAAGGGGTAAAATAGGCATCTTTTGACATCTTATTGTACAGCAATTTGTACAATAAAAAGTAATGTACAAATAATATAATATAGTTTAATAATATAGTCTCAACTTCATTTTAGTGACAAAAATATTAAACGCTTTAATTTGACAAAAGCATTTAATTCTAGAAAAGAAGGTAATTGAAAGGACAACTTAAAGAATGCTTTACTATATTTTAGTTATTCTACATGATACATAAAGGTGGAATAACATAGTACATTTATTGATCTGGAGCTTTAGAAAGTCTGTGAATGTCAAGGCCTACCATGGACTCAGGAAGAACAAAGAGCAAGCATTATGTGATTATAAGGTAGAGAGATTTGGAAAGAGCAAGCATACAGGACAGCCAAAGAGGTAACATCACCCTTGGCAATTCTTCATTTACTTCTACATTCTGTTTTAATATAATTCCACTAATATTTGGAAAACAAATATACAAAGAGAATTTTTCAGTGAAATTAGTAATATTTCTGCCTAATTATAAAAGCAAAAAAAAAAAAACAAACAAAAAACCAACTTCTTTTGAAAGGGAAACAATGATTATATAGCATTCTTTCTAAAACAAGAGTCTTTTAGTTCATTTAAAAACACGTGTCATACAAGGAAATATATAAACTTCCATTAAAATGATAATGCAGCCTATACTGTTGACATGGGAGGATTACCATGATAATGCTCTTATGCAAAAAAAAATGCAACATATAAGGTATGAAAATACATATTTCATGTCTCTTATAAACACCTAGATGTGGATAAGAGACAGNTTTAAAAACACGTGTCATACAAGGAAATATATAAACTTCCATTAAAATGATAATGCAGCCTATACTGTTGACATGGGAGGATTACCATGATAATGCTCTTATGCAAAAAAAAATGCAACATATAAGGTATGAAAATACATATTTCAGTATACAATAAAAATAGAGATGAGAAAAAGGGAGATGTTTTCAGTTTTAAAAAATAAACTGGTGTCTAGGAAAAATGTTTTCCTACTTCTTAGAGAATAGCAGACTAAAAATGTTCAATATAAAGTTCTTAACACCAGCTTTATAGATTATTTAACTCTGTAACTTTAATAATTAGGTTGTGGCAGTATTTGCTTTTGCAGAAGGCTCATATTTTAATATCAAATATTTTTGAATGATTGATATTAAATAAGTTGACTACTAACTTGGAAATCTGAATTTCTTATTTCGAGAGCTGTAAATGATTCAAAGTTTCCAATATTGAATAATGTAGTTCAGCAGTATTTTGGAGCCAGCTCATATAGACTTATAAGAGCCAATTGTTTAATTTTCAATTTTCTTCCTGCCAATTGATGTCACTTTGGTAGCTTGAAATGGGCCATGATGGGAGTATTCACATCATGAAAATCGGCAAACATTATAAATCAGGGTATTTTTTTTACACACAGAGAACTGGTTGTTAAACATGTACCAGCACATCATTGGTCTAGTTCCTAAGACTTCATGTGATATTTTTGTAGAATATATCTTTAATAATTAAAATTTTTCTTTGACAAAAACAAGAAGTTAATATGAACTCATTTTTTAAAAAAGGTTTTGAGCACTCTTGTTACTTTCTAAAAACAGAATAAAAAAATGCTCTTTATTTTAAAACAGATACACATTCTCCCCAATATAATAGACGAAATTCCTTTTCAGTAGGATTTATTGCAAATAACTGTGGTTTCTTATATTTATGTCATTACTGCTGCTGCTAAGTTGCTTCAGTCGTGTCCAACTCTGTGTGAACCCATAGACGGCAGCCCACCAGGCTCCCCCGTCCCTGGGATTCTCCAGGCAAGAACACTGGAGTGGGTTGCCATTTCCTTCTCCAATGCATGAAAGAGAAAAGTGAAAGTGAAGTCACTCAGTTGTGTCCGACTCTCAGCGACCCCATGGACTGCAGCCTACCAGGCTCCTCAGCCCATGAGATTTTCCAGGCAAGAGTACTGGAGTGGGGTGCCATTGCCTTCTCCATACTGGAAACCTAAGAGTTTCAAATTTCTGGAGGAGTCAGAAAGAGAGAAAATATAATTGTTTTGTTTATAACGTATAATTTTACCAAATTATTTTCATAATTAGTTTGAGAGGAAGGTTTTCCCTACTCCTGGAAAACACAAGATCCAAACCTGTAATTTTTAATTTTCCAGGCAAGAGTACTGGAGTGGGGTGCCATTGCCTTCTCCATACTGGAAACCTAAGAGTTTCAAATTTCTGGAGGAGTCAGAAAGAGAGAAAATATAATTGTTTTGTTTATAACGTATAATTTTACCAAATTATTTTCATAATTAGTTTGAGAGGAAGGTTTTCCCTACTCCTGGAAAACACAAGATCCAAACCTGTAATTTTTCAGATAGAAACCATAAAAGTTATAAGAATATTCTCTGGTTCATTCAGCCCTTTGTTAACTTCTGTGAAGTCATCAGGTTTTACTATGTCATTGGTAGTGAAGTTGCTCAGTTGTGTCCGACTCTTTGTGACCCCACGGACTGTAGCCTACCAAGCTCCTCTGTCCATGGGATTTTCCAGGCAATAGTACTGGAGTAGACTGCCATTTCCTTCTCCTTCCTATCAAATAGTTCAATCAGGTTTTTAAAATCTTCCTAAGGTACATACTTAAAAATTCTATAAAGTATAATTTCTGTTGTTCTGACAAATTTTTTCCTAAAATTTAAAGAATATATGATGATAGCTCACCATTATCCCATGATACCAGAAAAAACAAGATTGTGAGTGTTCTAATTTTTATAAGGTTTGATTCAGAGTACTTTTAACCATTCAGTGATTTTGTTGGTTCAACACATGCTAGTAAAGTAATGCTCAAAATTCTCCAAGCCAGGCTTCAGCAATAACTGGTATATATTTTATAAGCCCCTGAAGAATCATTTCTAATTGCTGTCTTAGCCATGAGGTGGCAGCAAAGTCAAAAAATTTTTCTTTCTTGGAGGGAAAAAAACAGCATTTTAAACAATATTATTTTGAAATTAAGACTTTTTTTTTTAAAGCTCATATTAGATTGGATTTTATCATTTCATTTTAAAGATTATAACATTAAATTTTAATTTTTTATTTCAAAACAGAAAAGAACGGGTTAAGTGATCCTGTGACCTTGATAGTACCTGAGATATTCTGACTTTGAATTAGGAATTGAATTGTGCCATGGTACAGAAAGATCTTAGGAGAAAATATGGACTGCCAGATTGATCACCAGCAGAGACTGTCCAACAAACAAAGCCTCAAGCCCTGGAGTACAGCAGGAAACACATACCTTTGAAAGATTCTAGACTAAATCACAGACCGCTACCTTGTTATCCAAAAACAAACTAGTAAAATCACTTGGGACAGTTACCTGTAAGGCTGGGATTTTTGAGAAATATTGTTTGCATACTTTATAATTATCTAAAACAATTCTGTTCCTTTTTCTAATCTAACTGCAAATGCTACAGTTTTTTTGCTAGCTAAAGTTGAATTCCAATTAACCACGTTAAGTTAATACAGAGCACAGAAACTTTGCTAATTGGAAAAAAAAAATCCCCAAGCCTTAATTATAGCTTTAGTTTTTCCTTCTCTCAAAACTCTGTTAAAATGGATAAAGAAGCAAAAACAAATCCTTGAAATTTTTAGTCCCTTCTCTTGCCCCTTGTTCAGCTTTACTAGTAAAGCAATTACTAAGCAAAGTAATGGAATATATATATACATGGAAGCTAGAAAAATGATACTGATGAACCTATCTGCAGGGCAAGAATAGAGGCCCAGACATAGAGACTGGACTTGTAAATGGGTGAAGGAGAGTAGCGCTGAAATAGATACATTGCCCTGTGCAAAATAGATAGCTAGTGGAAAGTTGCTGTATAACACAGGGAGCTCAACCTGGTGCTCTGATGACCTAGAAAGGTGGGATGCTGGGGGAGAAGTTCAAGAGGGAGCAGGTGTATGTATACTTATGGCTGATTCATGCTGTTGTATGGCAGAAACTAACACAACACTGTAAAACAATTATCCTCCAATTAAAAGCAAATAAAAAAAAAGAATGGATAAATACAAAGAGGAGCTAAAAGTTCCTTTGCAAACACATTACCTATATATGTGTGATCATCTTCAATCTTTTGTGCAGATATAAAAGTCTTCCAAGTCTTGGACTTGGTTGAGTCTTGTTCTCAATTCTTAGTAATATAGAAACCATTTAAAGAATTATTTAAGTGTCTTATAAGCTATAATACAGTGCCATTAGCCTGCCTAGTCACTTTAATTCAAAGCAAATTTGAAAAGTATATTTTTCTTTCTTTTGGGGGGGGGCAGTATGTTATTTAAAAAGGAAAAATTGTGAGCTACTATATTCTACATTTATTTTCTGGTTTATACCAACTGTACCCTTAAAACACACACACACACACACACACACACGAAGTCCTGAGATTTGGAAGAGAAAACTAAATCTAAATCCTGTTCTCTTATTTTGAGTCTCACATATGGTTTCACTTACGAATATGAAAAAAATGCTTGTTGACAAACTCATTTCTACTAATTATTCTTCAACACGTTTTAAGCTTCAACAATTTTATAAGTTGGTAAAAATTAAGTTTGATAAAGTAAGAAATTAGAGTTGGCATTAGTGTCCTGCCCCTTATTTATGTATAAGCTAAATATGTAATTCTGGCATTGAAACAATTCTTAACCAATTGCTAGTTAATTGCCTGTGAATATTTTAAACCTTGTCTAGGAATTCCTTATAATGACAGATTTTGATATACTGCTAAAATATATATATAAACATAGAAACCTAAGTACTCTAGTTTGCTATAAAACACTTGAATTAAGCATTATTCACAATAGTCAAGATATGGAAATAACCTAGATGTCTGTCAATGGATGAATGGATTAAGAAACTGTATTATAAACATACAATAGAATATCATTCACCCTTAAAAAGGAAGGAAACGTTGTCACTGCAGCAACATGAAGGACCCTGTAAGACATGCTAATCGAAACAAGCCAGACACAGAAAAACAAATACTGTATGATTTACCTTCTGTGTGGAAGCTAAAAGTCAAACTCAGAAGCAGAGAGTAGAATGATAGTTACCAATGACTAGGGAGAGGGGAAAAATGGGGAAATATTGGTTGAAGGGAACAAAGTTTCAGTTATGCAGGACAGATAAACTATGAAGTGCTAGTGTATAACACAATGACTATGGTTAATAATATTGCATTAAATAATTGAAATTTGCTGGGAGAGTAAATCTTAATTGTTTTCACCAAGTGAAAAGATTCCTTATGTGAGGCGATGTGTGTGTTAATATTATTAGCTTGATTGTGGTAAACATTCACCTTGTATACATTCATCAAAATATATTTTATACCTTAAATATATAATTTTTATTTGTCAATTATACCTCAGTAAAGCTAGAAAACAAACCAAGACATTTACATTAAATAGTAAATCTGCGATTTGAGACTGCTTTTCAAAATAGTCATTAAATGTTTGTTGAACACTTACTATGCATACAGTTATTTGGGAGAATCAAAGAAAGCTAAAGTTCTTGCCATTGCTGAGTTAGCAAGGTAAAAATTAAAGTTCATGAAATATGTAACAATTCAATTAAAAATTATCAAGTGACTAATACACAGAGTAAATATTACATGACCATTTTTACAACTGTCTCTTATACACATCTAGATGTGTATAAGAGACAGGTATAATATAGAATACAAAGCATAATAAACATAAAAAAATCAATTGATCTCAGTTAAATCATAATGATTTACATTAAAATTGATGCTTAAATATACCTTTAGCTTATGTTCTTTTCTGTTGATAATGACAGCTGTAATCTGTTGGTCCATAAAAATTAGAATAGTACAAAGTAAAGCTGGAATAATAGCTGCTACTACTGTCCACCATGGATTTGGACCTAAAGGGGTAACAAACCAGCCACGATCATCTCTTGTGGGCTGTGAAAAATTAAAGAATGCATAGTTATTAACTGGATTAATAAATATCTAATCAAATAAAGTCTTACAGACAATACCAGGAAAGCCCTAATTATAAACTGATATGCCAAGTGAATTATATATAATAACAATATACACAAAACATGGTACCAGGCACCATTTTAAGTGTTTTAAATATTTCAACTCACTTTTTCCTTCACAACAGTTTAAAGAAGTTACAGACAAGGAAATAGGCATAGAGAATAAATTTCTCAAGGTCACAAAGCTAGTGAGTGGTGAAGACAAGATTTCAACTCTGATAGACTGGCTCAAAAATCTTAGTTCTCAATCAATATTTATATTAAATAAAATTATATTACCATTATCATATGAGCTATTGGATTGGCAAATTCATTCACTTTTACAAATATCACATTGACAACTGTGTATAACTCATTTTAGATGTGTATCCAGGCCACTAGGTAAAAACAGCAAAAGGACACTCAGGGAAGGGTTCTAAACATGGCTGGTGCCTGAGATGAGTTCCAAATGAATTCATTTTGACAATTCTTTGAGGAAGTCCCCAGCTCTGTTTGATAGACGAGAAAACAGGTTCAAAGAGATTAAGTAACTGGCCCAAGGTCATAGTTGTAACGTGGTTCAAACTCTATTCCAGACCTAATTTTATTTGTTTTCCAATCCCTATCCATTGTGGAATTCTGCAAAAAGAAAATGTATTTCCCTTATTTTCAAAATGTTTCCTTATCTTTTAGGAATATAGACATTCCTATTGTAAGAATTAACAGGAAACTTTTTCAAGTGGCTTCCAGGTCTCTATTTCTGTGATTACTATTTATTTTTTAATATTAAACCAAAATTGTAGTTGGGCTGTGGGCATTTTATTTTCTGTTATATTAATCAATAGTCTTTATATTTTCATGAAAATCCCAAGTGGTAGGTTTATAGCCATCATCTGAATAAAAATTAGACCTACAGAGATGGAGAGATAGTAAACGTTATGATTACTTCACCTTGAAAACACTTGGTACTTGTAGTTTTGGAGACGGGATCCCAATGGCATAGTCAATTAAAACCATACATAGGATCGTAAGAAAGACAGCAAAGTCGCTCACTATGGATCGAACCTAAAGATAATTAAAACACTTGTCACTTGAAGGAACTATAAATAGTGTGGAATACTCAGGAACATAATCTAGAATCACACTTTACGACATGATATCATAATATTACATTTTATACATACTATAATATTACTGTTAATTCTGTCATATTTATATTTATGTACCTCTGTCATTAAGATAAATATACACTCAACCTTTTCAAAATGAGGCATTATGGAATAGCTACAATGCTGATTGTGCTGTTTTCAGTATTTATTTAAAATCTAAGTTTATTATGGGAATCATGCATGGTACATGCACACCAGTGATGCTGATAAAAATCTAAGTTTATTATGAATTCCAGTGTGTGAATATTTAAAATACAGAATAACATTGCATGGAGAGAATTTGGCTAAATTTTAATACTCTTTCTCACACAGGTAACATTTTAATATGATAAACCCTAAACACTATAAAATAAAATCTGTTTTTATTGAAGTATCACAATAGTTAATCTGAGATATAAGTATAGCAGCAGGTAATGTGCACAATAGAGTAAGTAAATTTAAAAGTTATTCTATTTCTCATTTATAAAGTCTTCTTTGAGCAAAATCCTTAAACAATATTCAGTAAGATCTGGCTTTTATTAGGATGCTTTTATGTCACACACACAAACACATAAAAAATTCAGGAGCTTAATAAAAAAAATCAATTCTATATTAATCAAATTAAGCTTTTGGAGGAAAGAAATGAATCTTCCAACCTAGAGAAGGAAGAGGAAACAGAAACAAAAGCTTCTCTCAAACAGTTCTTAAAACATTTTCCCAGAGTAGAATTTTCATCACAATTTTTAGCTCATCTCTGAAAATCTTGTTTTCTTGTTTCTCTTCTTTCTTTTCTTCTCTCTCCCTCCCTTCCTTCCTTCGTCCTTTTTTTGGCTGAGTCAGGCCTTATAGGTGTTACTTTGCAGTGTTAAATATTGAACTAAGCTGTTTCTCTGTTTACTTTCTTTTCCAAATATGCAGATGCAAACGTGGTGGGTTAGGGGGAGGGACTGACACTTTAAAAATGAAAAAGGGGATAGTGTTCCAATGAGTCTTGCAGGGGCTTTCCCAATTACAAAATGTAACAGTGGCTCCTATGAGGTGTCTGTCAGGCTGGAATAGTTCCCACTGTTCACTGGGCAAGAAAGTGACAATCAGTAATGCAGCGTGTGCTTTTGAGTTCCAAAAATGAAAGTCGGAAAGTGGGAGTTTATCTCTGGGATTTGAAGTTAGGAGATAAGCCTAGAGGCAATGTGCACTCTCAGCTCCAGTCTCACAAAATGCTTCCTCTTCCCCATCTCGCCACACCTCGCTCCAAATATGGCAGCTCAGTCACACAAAAGCCTTTTAGTGGCCCCTTTAATGACAGTAATCGCTCTTTCTTTTGTCCCAAAATACACATTTCACCATAGCATGCTTTATGCTGGCAGACATTTTGATCAGAAACACTGCAGTCTAAGTACCTTGGTTGGAAAATAGCGGCTAGTCTTGAACTGCTTCAGCGTGGCTGACAGAGTAACTGTGGAAAAGAAGAGGATCACTGACCAAAACAGAACATCGGGAACATAGGGGTGCTCGTGGCCGCAGGCTCGTCCAGCATATTCCCCATGCAGCGACTTGCACTCCTGCCAGAGAAGTACAACAAATGGAGCTATTAAGAAAGAAAGGTGGACATAGTTCTTTCAGAAAACTAACGTCTTAGGATCACTTGTAGTTGAGTTGCCAAGGTTTTTCATTAAGGCTCATGTGTGGATAGGTAGTGAGCAGTAAGAACTGTTAGGTAGGTAGAATAGGGAAAAGCAGTCCAAAATGGCGGTGGCTAAAGGACAAGGAAGGTCAAAGGAAGGTCCGAGGACCAGAGTGAAGACTTCAGGTAGAATAAACAGCACTCCTGGCTAAGCCCAATTTGCATAGCGCAGGCCCAGGCGGAGGAAAAAAATATAAAAGCAGGAGCCAAAGCGCTTTTCTCTCTCTCTCAACCTCTCTCTCTGCCCCCCTCCCCCGCCTGCTCCTCCACTCTCTTTTCGAGTCTTTGGGTTGGCATGCCCTCACGCTTCGAGGATGGATTCTCCTGCTATCTTCTAAATAAACAGAGCTGTAACACTGATTTGCCTAAGAGCTATAACACGGTTTGTCCAAGACCCGAGAGCTGTAATGCGCCGAGGGCTTTAATGTCCGACGCTCCAAATTTTTGTTGTGACGAGACAAAGAACCGAGGAACATACACTCGCGTGACAGAACCATTTCTAAAATTTTTGCCTTTTAAAAATTAAATCTATAAAACTGATTGACTCACCAATCATCAACTTAATTAAGTATCACATCAACCCTATAAAATAGGTAGTTGCTATGATTTCCATGTTTTATCTGAGGAAACTATGGTATAGAGAAGGTAAGTAATTTGCTATAGCCTCACCACTGCTGGGCAGCAGCAGAGCTGGTGGGAATATTGCATATTAAAGGAGAACAGTGATTCTCTAGAATTATCTAGTCCTAAAGCTCCCAAGAAAGGTGAGAAAAGCAACAACAAAAAAATACGATATATTATTACTGAAGTGAAACTAGAAGTCATAGATGGGGCTCAAACTTAAATTATAGAACAAAAGAGAAAAAGTACTATAGGAGGGGGGCAAAGTTCATATTTGCTATGACTTTTTCAGGAGCTTCCCAGGTGGCTCAGGGGTAAAGAACCCACCTGCCAATGCAGAAGACCCGGGTTCCATCCCTGGGTAGGGCAGATACCCTGGAGAAGGAAATGGCAAACCACTCCAGGATTCTTGCCTGGAGAATTCCATGGACAAAGGAGCCTGGCAAACTATACTCTATGGAGTCACAAAGAGTCAGGCACGACTGAGCGACTATATAACAACAACAACAACAAATGACTTCATGATCTCTCTTTTTTTTTTTTTTTTCCTGGTATATATTTTATAAGCCCCTGAAGAATCATTTCTAATTGCTGTCTTAGCCATGAGGTGGCAGCAAAGTCAAAAAATTTTTCTTTCTTGGAGGGAAAAAAACAGCATTTTAAACAATATTATTTTGAAATTAAGACTTTTTTTTTTAAAGCTCATATTAGATTGGATTTTATCATTTCATTTTAAAGATTATAACATTAAATTTTAATTTTTTATTTCAAAACAGAAAAGAACGGGTTAAGTGATCCTGTGACCTTGATAGTACCTGAGATATTCTGACTTTGAATTAGGAATTGAATTGTGCCATGGTACAGAAAGATCTTAGGAGAAAATATGGACTGCCAGATTGATCACCAGCAGAGACTGTCCAACAAACAAAGCCTCAAGCCCTGGAGTACAGCAGGAAACACATACCTTTGAAAGATTCTAGACTAAATCACAGACCGCTACCTTGTTATCCAAAAACAAACTAGTAAAATCACTTGGGACAGTTACCTGTAAGGCTGGGATTTTTGAGAAATATTGTTTGCATACTTTATAATTATCTAAAACAATTCTGTTCCTTTTTCTAATCTAACTGCAAATGCTACAGTTTTTTTGCTAGCTAAAGTTGAATTCCAATTAACCACGTTAAGTTAATACAGAGCACAGAAACTTTGCTAATTGGAAAAAAAAAATCCCCAAGCCTTAATTATAGCTTTAGTTTTTCCTTCTCTCAAAACTCTGTTAAAATGGATAAAGAAGCAAAAACAAATCCTTGAAATTTTTAGTCCCTTCTCTTGCCCCTTGTTCAGCTTTACTAGTAAAGCAATTACTAAGCAAAGTAATGGAATATATATATACATGGAAGCTAGAAAAATGATACTGATGAACCTATCTGCAGGGCAAGAATAGAGGCCCAGACATAGAGACTGGACTTGTAAATGGGTGAAGGAGAGTAGCGCTGAAATAGATACATTGCCCTGTGCAAAATAGATAGCTAGTGGAAAGTTGCTGTATAACACAGGGAGCTCAACCTGGTGCTCTGATGACCTAGAAAGGTGGGATGCTGGGGGAGAAGTTCAAGAGGGAGCAGGTGTATGTATACTTATGGCTGATTCATGCTGTTGTATGGCAGAAACTAACACAACACTGTAAAACAATTATCCTCCAATTAAAAGCAAATAAAAAAAAAGAATGGATAAATACAAAGAGGAGCTAAAAGTTCCTTTGCAAACACATTACCTATAAATGTGTGATCATCTTCAATCTTTTGTGCAGATATAAAAGTCTTCCAAGTCTTGGACTTGGTTGAGTCTTGTTCTCAATTCTTAGTAATATAGAAACCATTTAAAGAATTATTTAAGTGTCTTATAAGCTATAATACAGTGCCATTAGCCTGCCTAGTCACTTTAATTCAAAGCAAATTTGAAAAGTATATTTTTCTTTCTTTTGGGGGGGGGCAGTATGTTATTTAAAAAGGAAAAATTGTGAGCTACTATATTCTACATTTATTTTCTGGTTTATACCAACTGTACCCTTAAAACACACACACACACACACACACACACACACACGAAGTCCTGAGATTTGGAAGAGAAAACTAAATCTAAATCCTGTTCTCTTATTTTGAGTCTCACATATGGTTTCACTTACGAATATGAAAAAAATGCTTGTTGACAAACTCATTTCTACTAATTATTCTTCAACACGTTTTAAGCTTCAACAATTTTATAAGTTGGTAAAAATTAAGTTTGATAAAGTAAGAAATTAGAGTTGGCATTAGTGTCCTGCCCCTTATTTATGTATAAGCTAAATATGTAATTCTGGCATTGAAACAATTCTTAACCAATTGCTAGTTAATTGCCTGTGAATATTTTAAACCTTGTCTAGGAATTCCTTATAATGACAGATTTTGATATACTGCTAAAATATATATATAAACATAGAAACCTAAGTACTCTAGTTTGCTATAAAACACTTGAATTAAGCATTATTCACAATAGTCAAGATATGGAAATAACCTAGATGTCTGTCAATGGATGAATGGATTAAGAAACTGTATTATAAACATACAATAGAATATCATTCACCCTTAAAAAGGAAGGAAACGTTGTCACTGCAGCAACATGAAGGACCCTGTAAGACATGCTAATCGAAACAAGCCAGACACAGAAAAACAAATACTGTATGATTTACCTTCTGTGTGGAAGCTAAAAGTCAAACTCAGAAGCAGAGAGTAGAATGATAGTTACCAATGACTAGGGAGAGGGGAAAAATGGGGAAATATTGGTTGAAGGGAACAAAGTTTCAGTTATGCAGGACAGATAAACTATGAAGTGCTAGTGTATAACACAATGACTATGGTTAATAATATTGCATTAAATAATTGAAATTTGCTGGGAGAGTAAATCTTAATTGTTTTCACCAAGTGAAAAGATTCCTTATGTGAGGCGATGTGTGTGTTAATATTATTAGCTTGATTGTGGTAAACATTCACCTTGTATACATTCATCAAAATATATTTTATACCTTAAATATATAATTTTTATTTGTCAATTATACCTCAGTAAAGCTAGAAAACAAACCAAGACATTTACATTAAATAGTAAATCTGCGATTTGAGACTGCTTTTCAAAATAGTCATTAAATGTTTGTTGAACACTTACTATGCATACAGTTATTTGGGAGAATCAAAGAAAGCTAAAGTTCTTGCCATTGCTGAGTTAGCAAGGTAAAAATTAAAGTTCATGAAATATGTAACAATTCAATTAAAAATTATCAAGTGACTAATACACAGAGTAAATATTACATGACCATTTTTACAAAACTAGTTATAATAGCCATTAGCACTGTTAATAAAATTAATAAAATGCTTTTGATGATCCTGATGGTTATGCTGAGAAAAAAACAGAATAACAATTAAGACAAATCATTATGGCCCTCAATGACTTAAAATTATAAGTTTTTTTCATTATGTAGAATACCCTTTGGTGATAAGTGCTATTTCTGAAACTAGTTATAATAGCCATTAGCACTGTTAATAAAATTAATAAAATGCTTTTGATGATCCTGATGGTTATGCTGAGAAAAAAACAGAATAACAATTAAGACAAATCATTATGGCCCTCAATGACTTAAAATTATAAGTTTTTTTCATTATGTAGAATACCCTTTGGTGATAAGTGCTATTTCTGGTCAAGATTAGCAATTATTCATTGTAAACAGTGCTTTTACCTAATGAAAAATAATATGAAAATTTCTGCCAGACTGTTAACACCTAGTGCAGAATTTAACAAAGGGGAAAAAAAAAAACAACCTCAGGATTAGATTTGCTTTGTTTGATTGCAAAGTATTTTTCACTGTACTCTGCTTGACCCTACAACTTCTAATATTTAAAATTAACTCATGCCTAGGTAGATCAATTGTGCTATGAGTCT
The DNA here is from genome assembly GCA_006410635.1 of Cephalophus harveyi. Lineage (NCBI taxonomy): Eukaryota > Metazoa > Chordata > Mammalia > Artiodactyla > Bovidae > Cephalophus > Cephalophus harveyi. Next base: position 17,598 of record SJYT01059084.1, read on the forward strand.
CTTAGAAATGTATGATTCAGGATTTGCTACTATGTAGAATAAATATTATTATTTAGCATTAAATTATTCAAGACTATAAAACATAGAGTAAATTATCATGTTAAATAATTTAGAGATGAAATTATTGGGTAAGTGTATTGTAGGGGACACCAAGATGAGGGACAAAAGAAAAGAATTCTTAAAATATAATATCCTTATAGTTTATAAAAGGGGAATATAAATGGAAGATGCATTGCTGAATGGATCAACCATATCTAAATTCTGAACAACTGTAGCATTCTTTCTTGTTCAGCTCATCATTTCTTTTATTGGTCAACTTAAATGAGCTCTCTGAAAGGGAGAAGTTCGGTAATCTTTTTTCTAAGGAAAAATACAACAGAATAAATGTTAACTATAACAGAAAAACAATGAAAGTGAAGACATTTTAGAGCAAATGACTAGGGTAGGAAGAAAGGTAATAAAATATAGGCCAAAGATAGAATTTTAAAAATTTTGATTCTGAAAAAAATACTTAATGAGGAAAAGTAAGAAAAATAGGCAACAGGTCAAGTGCTCTTGTAAGAACCGTGTTTAGAGTTTTATAATCGCACAACAAAAATGGTTTGTGTGTATCACTAACTGGCTCACTTACTAAAATGTGTTTCTCATGAAATGAACTAGAATTCATACAGTTTTATGCTGATGGTTATAATGGGATTTAAGCTTATACAGGTAGGTAAATTGGCAGAAGCTTTGGACTGTAATGTCTGTAACTGAGAAGAATAGAAAAGAAACTAGAATGACTCAGATTTTAATACTTATTAAAAGCAGAATCTTTGTATTTTTTCAATTATGAGATTTGATTGACCAGAAGTAAAGGATGTAAGTATAGATAAAAATAGGTGTGCACAAATATTACAAGAGATTAAGAAAAATAGAGACATTCAACTATGAAGGGGGAAAAAGATATCATTTAAAAAAAGGAAAGACAGAAATATTTTTAAAGGTATCAGATTTAACTTTGATAGATGGAAAATATGTTGTCATTCTCTTTCTTAAATGGAAGGAAGATAAGGAGAAAATGGAAGCAAGAAAACTCTTTCTGAGAGAGGTGCCAGAATTTTAAGAAAAGTGACTGGTTTTCCCCAAAAGTTCAATATTTATATCAAAATATTAACAAACATCCCCTCCCCCTCAACATATTCTGAACAGCTGGAGCAGTATTATGGAGTGAAGTAAAAGCATTCTTTACCCAGAAGGCTGACTTAGTTCTGTCATATGGTTTAATTTAGGTCAACATTACTCTTATTTAATGTGCTTTCTGTTAATCTAGTCACATTATGTCATATATGTGTGCTTTTAGAGTAAATCAGGACTGCTAACTATTGGAAAAGCTTAATAATGAAAGAAAAACTCCAGTTAACTTATGCATATTTGAATGGATGAAATAAAACTATCACTTTCGTAATAGTATTTATTTAAAATAATTTGTCTTAGTGGCAATAATCCATTCAAAATGTCAAAAAAGACCTTATAGTAATAAGATTCAAGACATGTTTCACTTACTGAAACAGTTAGGTTCTCCCAAATTATGTCGGAGGCAGAAATATTGGACTCTCTCCATTCCTTCAGTGTACTATTACTAGGATTATGTGGCTCCACACAGTTACATCTGCAAAGACAAAACAGTGTCTTTTATGAAATAAGTATCTTTTTGTGACCAGACTTAAAATAGATGTGTAAGTAGTCCTTCTTCCCCAGTCACAGCCTTCCTCCATCTGAGAGATAAGTAGTTCAGTCATCCTAAATATTCCAAAACACACTATTTTCATACATATGATAGATATATTACTAGGACATTAGAGCACTTTTAATGTTTCCTAGAATGAGAGGTCATTCCCTCTCTGTTCCAGTCAGAGGAAATTTTTTAAAGTATAGGTTAGAACACAAGGCTTTGGGGGCCTTTTAAATCAAGATGCTTTCTAAATCTTACAACAACCATTTACCCCTAAATTATAAGTCAAGTGGGAAAAAAATGATAAACATCCAAATGTATTTTTATAATTTTGTACTTTTATTAATATTGTAAAAATATATAAAGTGAAGTTGCTCAGTCGTGTCCAACTCTTTGCAACCCCATGGACTGTAGCCTATCATGCTCCTCCATCCATGGGATTTTCCAGGCAAGAGTGCTGGAGTGGATTGCCATTTCCTTCTCCAAGGGGATCTTCCTGACCCAGGAATCGAACCTGGGTCTCCCGCATTGCAGGCAGACGCTTTACCATCTGAGCCACCAGGGAAGCCCTGGTGTTTATATATATATATATATATTTCATATTCTGAAGATCACTTAGAATTATGCTATGTAATTTTAAATTAAAGCTAAGTTGAAGTAAGAACTGTGTGTATCTCAGGATATACTTTTCTTTGTGATGAGTGATAGTCTTACTAAAATTCAAACAATCAATATGCAAAAATTTTTTGAACAGCTACTATATATGCAAGGTAACAAGACGAATGCTGAGAGTAAGAGCAAACCAGTAAGAAAAGAAAATCAATTCTCTGTCATCCCCATACTCATTGGAAGGACTGATGCTGAAGCTGAAGCTCCAATACTTTGAGCACCTGATGCAAAGAGCGGACTCATTAGGAAAGACGCTGATACTGGTAAAGATTGAGGGCAGGAGGAGAAGAGGACAACAGAGGATTAGATGGTTGGATGGCACCACCAACTCAATGGGCGTGAGTTTGGGCAGACTCCGAGAGATAGTGGAGGACAAGGAAACCAGGCCTGCTGCAGTCTACGGGGTTGCAAAGAGCAGGACACAACTGAGTGACTGAACAACAGCTACACACAAGGTAACATGACGAATGCTGAGGGTAAGAGCAGAAAGAATGGGAAAGATTTGGGCAATTCTTACTACTAAGTAATAAAAAACAACTTCTGATATCACACTCTTTATAACTTTGTAAGTAAATGAGAAGACACAAGCAAAGATTATCAACAAGTTAGTGGTCTTAGGTGTTAACTTCAATTTACAAATGGTTTGTTTAAAAAAATCATTGTCTATTATTTGCCCTTCAGAGAGCATTTTCTTCTAGAAGCATTTTATAAAAATCGTATTTGGGCTCCCAGGTTAACCCACATATACTACAAAACTTAAAAATAGGTTGGACTGCTATTTTAGTGATATTAATTGAACTGTAGAACTCAACTACTATTATTTCTATAAGAAAACATATTACAGTTTCTACTTGATAAATTCCTTTGCCTGAGCTACGGTCTCTCTTTCTACATCAGCAGTTTTAGTCTGTTCTTTTTTATCACCACTCATTCATTTTTCAAAGTGTACTCAGTGTCTATTATTATAAGAAATTCTACTTGGCTTGAGCAATACAGACAGGCCTGCACCTTTTCTCACTAAGGATGGTTAGAGTATTCCCACCTGGGCTCACTTGGTACTGGAGCCAAGTGAGGGGCACTAAAAACACAGAGGATTCCAATGAGAAAGTTGTTAATGAGGATTTTAAGGGAATGAGAGAAGGAAATATTAGCCACTATGAGTAGCTGCAGTGACCACTGTGGTATCAGAAGGAGGAGACATAGCAAAACGGAAACAAAGGTCTTTGAGAGGCAGTAATAGTCATTCATTAATGCAATTTGTTCAAATCTATAGGTTCCCAAGTCCCGGATTTGTTGTACATAATCACAGAACACAGGCCTTTGTATCAGAAAGCTCTGTGCTTTACTGGTTGTGTGGCATGGGCAAATTATTTAAGCACTCTAAACCTTGGTTTCCTCATAAAGTAAAATGAGGACTGAAATGCCTACCTAGTAGAGCTATTATGAAGAATACGTAACATGATATATACTAAATGGCATGTATACGTTTATGCATTTTGTAATTGTTGCTATCATCATCATGATTATCATCATTAATTTCTGGTTCATCTTTTGGTTTTTCATAAGATGTAATAAAACTGTTAACTTTCAATTGATGTAATACAAAAAAGAACAATAGGCTTTTCTCTAACACGCTGATATTCTTTTTTCATTTCCAATTCTTTAAAGAGAATTAAATTCTGACCAGCATTAAAATAGTTTCACTACTATTACTAAGAATCTATCAAAAGAAAGAAAATTCCCATTCAATTTTGACTCTGGGTCATTTGATCACTAGGCAAATAAATATAGTAAAGATAATATCTGTCTCTTATACACATCTTACTCTGCTTGACCCTACAACTTCTAATATTTAAAATTAACTCATGCCTAGGTAGATCAATTGTGCTATGAGTCTCTTAGAAATGTATGATTCAGGATTTGCTACTATGTAGAATAAATATTATTATTTAGCATTAAATTATTCAAGACTATAAAACAAGATAATATATGAATAGAGAGAATAATTTCTTTTTAAAAATAGCTTAAATTATTAAAATTACATTAAAACCATTAAATCACTGGTTATTTTCTAAAATTAAAAATCAGATTTGGCTTCTAGCTTAAAAAAAAGGACTGAATACACATGTTAATTTCGTTATGACCTAGAATTCACTAAGCTAAGGAATAATATAAAAAGAGACACAAGGAGATACATCAAAAGGAGAGATATGTAAACAAACGGAATATGAAGGTCATATGAAAAGAGGATTTTTGAAAAAGCAGAACAGAAGAGCAATACTAATAACAATAGTACCTTTATATTTAATCCCTAAACTAGGTTGTCACATGAATATATCAATATGCAAGTGACATGGCCAAGTTTACATAGCTAGAAACTCCAGAGCCAGAATTTAAACCTAGGTAGTGCTCTCTGACTCACTCACTCATAAACATATGTATATATTTAATATAAACAGATATATATAATTATATATAAAAATAAAATTTATAAATTTATATAGGACATATATATTTATATAGGACATGTGTGTGTGTGTGTGTATGTATTCTTCCAACTGCAGTAAAAGAGGGAGCTGTCCTGATGAGTAAAACATCAAGGAGAGTCTTGACTAAGAGAAGAGTTTATATTCAAAAAAGAAACAGTAAACAGATGGAGCCAAAAACATGAGAACTAGTTTAAAGTTTGACTATACAATAGCTGATACCAGAAAACATTCCCCAACTGCTACAGACTTACACACATACCACTCCAAGAATAGCCTCAGTCTTTTCTCTAAGCAATACCATCAACACTGTAAGGCAAAATTACTTTGGACCTAGAGGTCTCTGTTGAATGAAATCATCAAATCAAATGTAAGGAAGAATGAAAAAAAATGTTTATACCTTGCAGATTTTAGTTTTTTGTGCATGTGTCATTAATTAGAAAGCATAACTTGTAAGTAAACAAAGAAGATACAGGATGAAGGAAAGAGGGCTTCCAACCTAACAAAGCAGTGAAAGGACTCTCAGAATGACAAATGTAGTAAAGCCCAAGAGTAAATCACAGAGGGAGTGAATCACAAGATGGATGAATGCAAAGTTCCACTCCCTTTCCCCCACAGAAACTGCAATTTAACAAAATACGGACCAAAATACGGCAAAGAGAATTCTAGAATCTAGTCAAGATGTTGCCATACCAGAGTGCAAAGCTGTGAAAAGCCACATTTAAATGGATAAGAAGAGCAATTTCACTTTAATTGCCTCAGCCCCTTTTCTAAGCTGGCACAGCTCAGCAGCGGTAGGGGATAACCTGGCTCACACTTTTTAGCCTGGGGGTGAAGAGAAAAGTAGAGGCTGTATCTGACATTCCAGCTCTTCACAGGGCTACTGAGGGATTGGTATCTGTCTTGTCTAATTCAGAGTGCTGACAGAACCATTGTAGTCTGGATGCCTTGGTGCCACTGAGAACAAAGAAGAATGGGTAAAGTGGCATTCAGGGCTAGGATGGCTCAACGCAGTTAGGGGTAGAACAATCTGAGGCTTCTCCCTCTGGAAGGACTGAAAGGAGCGTATGTCTGATGTTCAGGCTCTCTAGAAGAGTGCAGAATCTGTCTCACCTAAATCAGGCCACTGATGGGGAGTCAGCGTACAGCAGAAATCTGGAGGCCTCTGAGAACAAGGGACATCACAGCAGCTGGCTACTGGAAAACCAGGACTTCCTAGGCAGTGCAGTGGTGAAGAATCTGCCTGCCAATGCAGGACCTGCAGGAGATGCAGGTTCAATCTCTGAGTCAAGAAGATCCCCTGGAACAGAAAATGGCACTCCACTACAGTATTCTTGCCTGGGAAATTCCATGGACAGAGGGCCTGACAGGCTACAGTCCATGGGGTCATGAAGAACTAGACACAACTCAACACCAACACACATCGTAAAACCAGAGAACTTGCAGTACCGCAGAGTGACCCCAAGTAGAGCAAAAAATTATGAGTCCCTGGAAAAAGAAATCAGCCACCTCTACCTAAATGAGAAATTGCACACACAGGCTCAAAGAATTTGCATTCCCTTCCCTCTAAGAAAAGGTTGCAGAGACCCCCAGAATCTCTAGTCAAGCTGATTAGAAGTCTTCTGCAGAAAGGGCCAGTCTATAAAGGCTATGAGATGTGGCTTTTATTTCAAGTGTGCCAATCCTAAAACAAAGTTATGGGATACATGAAGAAACACGGAAACATGGCCCATACAAAAGCATGCTGCTGCTGCTGCTAAGTCGCTTCAGTCGTGTCTGACTCTGTGCAACCCCATAGACAGCAGCCCAACAGGCTCCCCCATCCCTGGGATTCTCCAGGCAAGAACACTGGAGTGGGTTGCCACTTCCTTCTCCAATGCATGAAAGTGAAAAGTGAAAGTGAAGTCGCTCAGTCGTGTCCGACTCTTAGCGACCCCATGGACTGCAGCCCACCAGGCTCCTCTGCTGCTGCTGCTAAGTCGCTTCAGTCGTGTCCGACTCTGTGCAACCCCATAGATGGCAGCCCATTGGGCTCCGCCATCCCTGGGATTCTCCAGGCAAGAACACTGGAGTGGGTTGCCATTTCCTTCTCCAATGCATGAAAGTGAAAAGTGAAAGTGAAGTTGCTCAGTCTGACTCAGCGACCCCATGGACTGCAGCCTACCAGGCTCCTCCGTCCATGGGATTTTCCAGGCAAGAGTACTGGAGTGAGTTGCCATTGCCTTCTCTGTACAAAAGAATAAAATAAATCAAATTTATCTTAAAGAAATGGAGGCATATAAATTACCTGACAGAGAATTAAAATAACCATTATAATGATACACTATGAGATCAACATAATGCATAAACAAAGTGAAAATATCAGCAAAAAATAAAATATTAAAAAGAACAAAACAGAGAATTTGGAGTGAAAGAATACAATAATTGAAGTAAAAAAATTCAGTAGGAGGATTTAACACTAGGTTCAATTAAGCTGAAGAAAGAATCAGTGAACTTGAGGACAGGTCACTTGATATTATCCAGTCAGAAGACAAGATCGGAAAAAAGAATGAAACAGAGGGAATAAAGTCTGAGGAACACATGGAATATCATAAGCAAATCAATATATGCATCATGGGAGTCCAGGAAGAACAGAGTGTAAGTGACAGAAAGCTTATTTAAAGAAATAGTGCCCCCAAACTTCCCAAAACTAAGGAAGGAAATTATATCCATATTTAAGAAATCCAATGGATTCCAATCATAGTAAATCCAAAGAAATCCACACTAAGACACATTATAATGAAACTGTCAAAAGAGAAATACAGAGAAAATTCTAACAGCAACAAGAGAAGAGTGAATCACCATGTGCAAGAGAAGTCCCATAATACTATCAGTGAATTTTTCAGCAGGAACTCTACAGGCCAGAAGGCAGTAGAATGATATATTCAAGGTGCTAAAAGGGGAAAACTGCCAACCAAGAACACAATAAGTGGAAAAAAAAAAAAAGTGGTACTTGAAAAATGAAGGAAAAAGAAAACCTTCCCATGTTTAAAAAAAAAAACAACACGCTGAGGGAGTTCATCATCACTATAACTGCCTACAAGAAATGCTAAAGGGATTCCGTCAAGCTCAAACAAAAGGATGCTAAACAACACAAAAGCATATGAAAGTATAAAGCTTGCTGCTGCTGCTGCTGCTGCTAAGTCACTTCAGTTGTGTCCGACTCTGAGACCACAGAGACGGCAGCCCACCAGGCTCCCCCGCCCCTGGGATTCTCCAGGCAAAAACACTGGAGTGGGTTTGCCATTTCCTTCTCCAATGCATGAAAGTGAAAAGTGAAAGTGAAGTCACTCAGTCGTGTCTGACTCCTAGCGATCCCATGGACTGTGGCCTACCAGGCTTCTCCATAAATATACAGACAAATACAAAATACTGTAATAATGGTACATGAATCACTTTTAATTCTGGTATAGGGGTTGAAGGACAAAAGTATTTTGAAAAACTATCACTATAAAAATATGTTAATGGATACATAATTTAGAAGGATATAATGTTTTGACATCAATAACACAGAAAGTATAAGGAAGAGGGAGTCAATGTGAAGAGTATTTGTATGCAATAAAGTTAAGTTTTATCAGCTTAAAACAGATTATTGTAAATATACGATGCTTTATGTAAGCCCCATGGTAACCAAGAAAGTACCATTTTGTGTAGAACATCCACCAAAGAAAATTAAAAATGGATCAAAACATATTACTACCAAAAGAAATCAACAAAACACAAAGGAAGGAAAAAAGAGAGGAAAGGGGGTGAAGGATAAATATAAGACAGAAAACTAACAAAATGGCAGTAGTAAGTTCTTCTCTATCACTAACTACTTAAATGTAAATGGATTTTACTCCCTAATCAGAAGATATAGAGTGGTTAAATGGATTAGAAAAAATCCAAGTATATGCAATCTAGAAAAGATTTTTGATTTAGGAACACACATAGAGTGAAAGCTAAAGTATATAAAAAAATATGCAAATAGTAACTGAAAGAGAGCAGGGGCCAGGGTGGGCCATAATCATATTAGACAATATAGACTTTAAGTCAAAAACTGTCAAAAGAGACAAAGAAGGACATGATTAATGATAAAAGAGTCAATTAATTGGGTAGATACAACAATTAAAAAGATATATGTACCTAATAGCAGAGCACCAAAATATAGGAAGGAAACACTGACAGAATTGAAGGGAACGATAGATAATTACACAATAATATTAGGAGATTTCAATACCTCACTTTAAATAATGGATAGAATCCAGATAGAAGATGAATAAGGAAACAGAGGATTTGTAAAATACTATAGACCAAATGAACCGAATATTATATACAGGGCATTTCATCCAACAGCAGCAGAATATACAGTCTTTTCAAGCACACACAAACCATTCTCCATAAGAGATCACATTTTAGGTCACAACCTAGTCTTAACAAATTTAAGAAGACTGAAATCAAAGTAAGTGTACTTTCAAAGCACAGTGCAATGAAACTAGAAATCAAAAACAGAAGGAAACTAAAAAATTCAAAAATATATGGAAATTAAGCAATGCATTCTTGAACAACCAATAAGCCAAAGAAGATATCAAAAGAGAAATTAGAAAGTATCTTAAGACAAATGAAAACAAAAAAACACTAAAACATATAGGATGCAGCAAAAGCAGCACAAAAAGGAAAGTTTATAGCAATAATTGCCTACATTAAAAAGATGAAAATTCTCAAATAAACAACCTAATTTTAAAACACAAGAGACTAAAAATATAAAAACAAATGAATCCCCAAGTTAGCAGAAGGAAGGAAATAATAATCATCAGAACAAAAATAAAAGAAATAGAAAATAGAAAAACAATACTAGAGATCAATGAAAATGCATTTTTTTCCAAAAAATCAACAAAATTGACAAACTTTTAGCTAGATTAAGAAAAAAATTAAGAAGATTTAAAATTATTAGAGAGGAGATATTACAACTAATGCCACAGAAATTAAAAAGATTTTAAGAGATTATTATGAGAAATTCCAAGCCAACAATTTGGATAGCCTGGAAGAAATGGATAAATTCCTAAAAACATGCAATCTACCAAGACTGAATTATGAAGAAATAGAAATTCTGAACAGACCTATAACTAGCAAGAAGACTGAATGAGTAATCAAAAACCTCCCAACAAAGAAAAGCCCATGACCAGATGGTTTCACTGGCGAATTCTACCATACATTTAAAGAACTGGTGCCAATCCTTCTCAAGCTCTTCCAGAAATTGAAGAGGAGGGAACACTTCCAAACTCATTTTATGAAGCCAGAATTACCCTGATAAAGACATCAAAAGAAAACTAAAAAACAATATCCTTAATGAATATAGATGCAAAAATCTTCAACAAAATATTAGCAAACTAAATTCAACAACACATTAAAAGGATCATACATCATAACCAAGTGGGATTTATCCCTGGAACACAAGAATGGTTCAACACACAAATATCAATCATTGTATTACACCACATTAATGGAACAAAGGATAAAATCATATGATCAACTCAATAGATGCACAAAAAGCATCTGATAAATTCAACATCCTTTCATGATAAAAGAACTCATCAAACTAGGAGTAGAAGGACATGATCTCAACATAATAAAATCCAGTATGACAAGCCCACAACTAACATAGTAAACAATGGGGAAAAACCAGAAGTTTTTTCTCTAAGATAAATAACAAAACAAGGATGCCCATTCCTGCCATTTCAATTCAAAACAGTACTGAAGGTCCTAGTTAAAGTGATTCAGTTAAGGGAAAAAAAAAAAAAGCATCCAAATTGGAAAGGAAGAAGGAAAATTATCTCTACTTGCAGATTATATAATCTAATACAAAGAAAAGTCTAAAGATCACACACACACACACACACACACACACACACACACACACACACTGTAAGAATAAATGAATTCAGCAAAGTTGCAGGATCAAAATCAACATTAAAAAACTCAGTAGAGTTTCTATAAACTAGCAATGAATAATCTAAAAAGGAAATTAAGAAAACAAACTCATTTACAATAGCATCAATAAGAATAAAATACTTAGAAATAAATTTAACCAAAAATGTGAAAGACTTGTACACTTAAAACTACAAAGCACTGCTGAAAGAAATTAAAGAGGACACAGATAACTGAAAAGAAAGAAATGTGTTCATGAACTGCAAGATTTAATATTGTTAAAAATACCCACATTACCCAAGGGGATCTACAAATTCAGTGCAATCACTACCAAAATATCAATGACATTTTTTATAGAAATAGAAAAATTAATCCTAAAATTCATATAAAACCATGAAGGATTCTGAACAGGCAAAACAATCTTGAGCAAAAAGAACAAAACTGGAAGTCTCACACTTCCTAATTTCAAAATACACAGCAAAGCTAGAGTAATTAAAAACAAAACAAAACAAAAACACCACAGTATGGTACTGGAACAAAGACAGATACCTAGACCAATGGAACAGAACAGAGAGCCCAGAAATAAACCTTCACCTATGCAGTCAAAGATCTTCGACAAGAAAGGCAAAACTACACAATGTGGAAATGTTGAAGTCTCTTCAACAAATAATGCTGGGAAAATTGCATATCCACAAGCAAAACAATAAAACTGGACCTTTTATCCTACACAGAAATCAATTCAAAATGAAACAAAGACTTAAACATTAGACCTGAAACTAAAAATTTTCTAGAAGAAAACAGAGGGGAATGCTTTATTACATTGGCCTTAACAATGATTTCTTGGATATGACACCAAAACACAGGTAATATAAGCAAAAAATAGACAATCGGACTACATTAAACTAAAAAGCTTTTACATTGCCAGGAAACAATAAGCAGAGTGAGAAAGCAACCTATGGAATGGGAGAAAATACCTGCAAACTATATCTGGTAAGATATTAATATCCAAAATGTATAAGGAGTAACTACAACTCAACAGAAATGAAACATATGTTCAATGGTGCAGCCATTATGAAAAACACTATATAGTTTCCTCCAAAAAATAAAAAGAGAGCTACAGGATCCAGAAATTGCATTTTTGGATCCAAAGAGACTCGGACCTTGAAGACATAGTATATTCCCATATTCACTGCAGCATTTTTCAAAATAGCCAAGAAGTGGAAACAATCTAAATATCCATCAACAAATGAACTTTCTTTAAAGTGTAATTATATATACAATAGAATATTATTCAGCCATTTAAAAAAAAAAAAAAAGGAAATTCTCTCATATGCAGCAACATGGATGAACATTGAGGATATTGTGCAAAGTGAAATAGCCAGCCACAGAAGGGCAAATACTACAAAATTCCACTTACATGAGGTATTTAAAGTATTAAAACTTATAGAAAGTAGAATTGTGTTTTCCAAAGATGGGAAGAGAGAAATAAGGAGTTGCTTCAAAGGGTATAGAACTTCAGTTATGCACCATGAAAAAGTTCTAGAGATCTGCCGTGCAACATCTGTTGTATTATATATTTATAATTTTAATAAGCAATTAACAGGGTAGAATTATTGAATTCTTGGGGAAGCTTGAGGACATTCAAGCATGGAAGGCTGGACAAAGGGCAGTTAGCAATACAAGGATGGGAGGGGGGGAAGCTTTACAAGAAAAACATGTTCCAAGGAGGAAGAAAACTGAAGTATATATAATGATTTTGAGCAGCTCATGAAATGTTGAAAGGAAAATTCATTTTATCATGATGTTATGAACATTGTTTGGTTTTTATTAGTCACTATACATATTTTCAGTTATTTTCTGAGGACTTGCTGAAGGGATTACCACACACCTTCAGTTATTAGGCTCCATTAACTGCCGGGTGATTCCTCTATTGTTTTGTTTGTTATCAAAATTTTTTAATTTATTTATTTTAATTGGAGGCTAAGAAACCTAGGGCATAAAACACTCTGTTGTCATGATGCAATTAAACTCTAGCTTCTTTGTAACTGAGGTTATTGTTTGGGTTTTTTCTGACCCCAAGAGGACTCTCCTTGGCTGTCTCTTTCCCTGGTTCTCTCTGATATAGTAACTGCCCTGTTGTTTAGTCTGTCTCTCATAAAGCTACCTACCTTCTCTTAATTGCTTCTTAACAAAACTTCCAATATTTTTAGAATTTAGTTAAAATTGTATTTATATGAGAGTAGAGTTGATTTACAGTGTTGTGTCAGTTTTAGGTGTACAGCAAAGTGATTCACTTATACATATATCCATTCCCTTTCAGATTCTTTTCCCATATGGGTTATTATAGAATACTGTACTGAGTACAGTTCACTATGCTAAATAGTAGGTTTCTGTTGATTATGCTATACACAGTAGTGTGTATGAGTTGATTCCAAACTCTTAATTTATCTCTCTCAACTTTCCTCATTGGTATCCCTAAGTTTATGTAATTATATATACAATAGAATATTATTCAGCCATTTAAAAAAAAAAAAAAAGGAAATTCTCTCATATGCAGCAACATGGATGAACATTGAGGATATTGTGCAAAGTGAAATAGCCAGCCACAGAAGGGCAAATACTACAAAATTCCACTTACATGAGGTATTTAAAGTATTAAAACTTATAGAAAGTAGAATTGTGTTTTCCAAAGATGAGAAGAGAGAAATAAGGAGTTGCTTCAAAGGGTATAGAACTTCAGTTATGCACCATGAAAAAGTTCTAGAGATCTGCCGTGCAACATCTGTTGTATTATATATTTATAATTTTAATAAGCAATTAACAGGGTAGAATTATTGAATTCTTGGGGAAGCTTGAGGACATTCAAGCATGGAAGGCTGGAGAAAGGGCAGTTAGCAATACAAGGATGGGAGGGGGGGAAGCTTTACAAGAAAAACATGTTCCAAGGAGGAAGAAAACTGAAGTATATATAATGATTTTGAGCAGCTCATGAAATGTTGAAAGGAAAATTCATTTTATCATGATGTTATGAACATTGTTTGGTTTTTATTAGTCACTATACATATTTTCAGTTATTTTCTTAGGACTTGCTGAAGGGATTACCACACACCTTCAGTTATTAGGCTCCATTAACTGCCGGGTGATTCCTCTATTGTTTTGTTATCAAAATTTTTTAATTTATTTATTTTAATTGGAGGCTAAGAAACCTAGGGCATAAAACACTCTGTTGTCATGATGCAATTAAACTCTAGCTTCTTTGTAACTGAGGTTATTGTTTGGGTTTTTTCTGACCCCAAGAGGACTCTCCTTGGCTGTCTCTTTCCCTGGTTCTCTCTGATATAGTAACTGCCCTGTTGTTTAGTCTGTCTCTCATAAAGCTACCTACCTTCTCTTAATTGCTTCTTAACAAAACTTCCAATATTTTTAGAATTTAGTTAAAATTGTATTTATATGAGAGTAGAGTTGATTTACAGTGTTGTGTCAGTTTTAGGTGTACAGCAAAGTGATTCACTTATACATATATCCATTCCCTTTCAGATTCTTTTCCCATATGGGTTATTATAGAATACTGTACTGAGTACAGTTCACTATGCTAAATAGTAGGTTTCTGTTGATTATGCTATACACAGTAGTGTGTATGAGTTGATTCCAAACTCTTAATTTATCTCTCTCAACTTTCCTCATTGGTATCCCTAAGTTTGCTTTCAAAGTCTGTGAGCCAGTTTCTGCTTTGGAAATGTTCATTTTTTTTTTTTTTTTAGATTCCACATAAAAGTGGTTTATGCCCTTAAAACAACTGCTATTATTGCTTCCCCAAATGATTTTTTTACCAGTACAGTTGTCTCACCAGTGTGAGGGTCCTTAGAGTTCCTTATGATACTGTTCCGAAAAAAGATTGTTTTCTGAATGCCAAAGGAGTCACAATACTGGAGCCAGAGAGAAGAAAATGTAACCTCAGCACACTGCTTGACCAGAGTGAGAAATACTTACATCAATATAACTCTGTAAAGGTTTTTTAAAATGTGGTTTAAAAAAACATTTTAGAACTGATCTTTACACAAATTTAGTGCAGTTTAGTTGCTCAGTCGTCTCCAACTCTTTGTGACCCCATGGACCGCAGCACGCCAGGCTTCCCTGTCCATCACCAACTCCCAGAGCTCACTCAAACTCATGTCCATCGAGTCAATGATGCCATCCAACCATCTCATCCTCTGTCGTCCCCTTCTGCTCCTGCCTTCAATCTTTCCCAGCATCAGGGTCTTTTTCAAGGAGTCAGCTCTTTGATCAGGTGGCCAAAGTACTGGAGTGTCAACTTCAGCATAGTCCTTCCAGTGAATATTCAGGACTGATTTCCCTTAGGATGGACTGGTTGGATCTCCTTGCTGTCCAAGGGACTCTCAAGAGCCTTCTCCAACACCAAGTTCAAAAGCACTAATCCTTCAGTGCTCAGCTTTCTTTACGGTCCAACTCTCACATCCATACATGACTACTGGAAAAACCACAGCTTTGACAAGATGGACCTTTGTTGGTAAGTAATGTCTCTGCTTTTTAATATGCTATCTAAGTTTGTCATAGCTTTTCTTCCAAGGAACAAGTGTCTTTTAATTTCACGGCTTAGTCACCATCTGCAGTGATTTTGGAGCCCAAGGAAATACAGTCTCTCATTGTTTCCATTGTTTCCCCATCTATTTCCCATGAAGTGATGGGACCCAATGCCATGATCTTTGTGTTTTGAATGCTGAGTTTTAAGCCAGCTTTTTCACTCTCCTCTTTCACTTTCATCAAGAGGTTCTTCAGTTCCTTTGCTTTCTGCCATAAGGGTGGTGTCAACTTCATATCTGAGATTATTGATATTTCTCCTGGCAATCTTGATTCCAGTTTGTGCTTCATCCAGCCTGGCATTTCTCATGATGTATTTTGCATATAAGTTAAATAAGCAGGGTGACAATATACAGCCTTGACGTACTTCTTTTGCAATTTGGAACCAGTCCGTTGTTCCATGTCCAGTTCTGATTGGTGCTTCATGACCTGCATACAGATTTCTCAGGAGGCAGGTCAGGTGGTCTGGTATTCCCATCTCTTTAAGAATTTTCCACAGTTTGTTTTGATCTGTACAGTCAAAGGCTTTGGCATAGTCAATAAAGCAGAATAGATGTTTTCCTGGAAAATCTTGCTTTTTCAGTGATCCAGTGGATGTTGGCAATTTGATCTCTGTTCCTCTGCCTTTTCTAAATCCAGCTTGAACATCTGGAAGTTCTCAGTTCAGTTACTGTTGAAGCCTCACTTGAAGAATTTCGACCTTTTATTTGCTAGCATGTGAGATTAGGCAAATTACTTAACACTTAATTTTGGTTACAGAATAAAAGACCACCACAATAGAATAAGAGGTAGGGAGATAGGAGGAGAAACAGAGAATTGCAAGGAAAGATAAATTTATTTATCTCTTCTTACAAGTGTAAAAAATTAATAAACAGCAGCCTCAATTAGATAGCCTTGGGAGACCAGATAGGGGAGCCTCACATCCTGAGATAACAGCAGACCCCAATAATAAGAAGAAACATTTCTCCTTCTTCTCTGGCAAGAGCTCATCCAATTCAGCCAATGAAATGCCACGGACTGTTCAGTCACTATGGCCCTCCCAACTTCGTTTCCCCCTTTAGAAGAGTTCTCCTTTCCATTCTTGCAGGGAGCTTACTTGTTGCTATGGTTGTAGATCCCAAATTGAAATTCTTTGCAGGTCCTGAATAAATTCTTTTTTTTTATTTTGCTAGAGAAATAACTGGTAGTCTATGTGTTGTAGGTCAACAATTTAATGGCCCTTAAGAGGATCCCCAGAAAGCCCCCAAGAGCTCTGAAGCTGCTGAGCCAACAGGTGTGGTACCAACATTGAGCCTATTGCTTCTCATTGCTTTTCTCACCAACCCTGGAGTTTGAGGGTGGATCTTTCTCCTGGATCTGAGCTTCCATCTACTTTGCATTTTGAAGCTCTCCAGGTTTTACTCAGTATCTATTTTAAGTTTTCTTCCTTTCTGGTTAAGGCCTTGTTCTGTATGTGAGTATTCATTTGGCACTTTGGTCTGATTTTTGAAATCAGACTGTTCCAGCTGGAACTGGCTAGCTTTCGGCCCATTCCTTTTGGAACATGGGATGTTACACTGGAGTTGTGCCGATTCAGCCTTTGGCCCCATTCCATTTTGAATAGGGGCTGTTATACTGGAACTGTGCGGAGCAGCTTTTGGCCTAGCTCCTCTGGGACCAGACTGTTCCCTTAGAACTGGCTGGTATTAGGCCTGCAGGCTATTTGCACTGTTTACGCTATCTGAGCTATTTGAGTTGTTTGAGCTGCTTGAAAATTATTCTCTTACTCTAGAGAAAACCCTCCAAGATTTGGGATCCCAGTTATCTAAATATTTTGAGGGTACCCCTCTTACGGGGACTCCAGCCAATTTTTATTTGAAAACCATGATTCTTCTTCAGGCACATTTCTAACTAAATGTATTGACCCAATCAAAGACAATGTATAGTATCTATAGCCATTATGAGAAAATTTTGAAGTCCCCTTAACTTTTCTTAAGGCTGAATTGGACAACCACAGCTCTAAATTTCCAAAACTGAATGGAATTCATATTTCAATCAATTATTTGTGTCTTCCAAACGTTATCAGGAGCTTAAATTTACCACACCACATAATAAGATTTGAAGATTTACTGAGGCAAACAAAGATAAAATGGCTTCCTAAGCCTCATGATCTTATTCCTTGGCTTCTTTATCTCAAGCCTCACCTCTGTGCTATCTTCCTCCTTTCCTGCTGTGCTATATACAGCTCCTCTATTTGGTGGCTCAGATGGAAAGAATCTGCCAGCAATGCAGGAGACCTGGATTCCATCCCTGGATGGGAATGATCCCCTGAGGAAGGGAATGGCAACTCACTCCAGTATTCTTGCCTGGAGAATTCCATAAATATAAGAGCCTGGTGGGCTACAGGCCATGGATTTGCAAAGAGTTGGACATGACTGAGTGACTAACACACAATCTATATACACTTAGTTCCTCCATATTAATTCTCTCAATGAAGTTTCCTTTTTCTCTGAAACAACACACTCTCCCTTTCCTCTGAACTTGTCCCTTAAAATTAAACCTTCTAAGGATCCAGAGGCTAAATGCTTAATTTCTTCTACTCCCTGGATTAGAGCAGAACTGCCAGCCATAGACAAAGATTTTCCCAAAATAAATTAAGATTCTCACAGATTTGCTCAGGGATTTAATATTCAGTCAAATTTTTCAACTAAGTTTCTCTGACTAATATCAACTAGTTCATATACTTGTCATGATGACTAGACTCAGCATTAGATGAAAAATGCCAACTGGGAAAATCCTGAAAGGTCTCTAGAATTACAAACAGAGAGCAGCCCACTAACATTCTATGATCGTGCTAAGCTGCTTCAGTCGTGCCTGACTTTGTGTGACCCTATGGACTGTAGCCTGCTAGTCTCCTCTGTCCATGGGATTCTTGAGGCAAGAATACCGGAGTGGATTTCCATGGTCTCCTCCAGGGTATCTTCCCAATCTAGGGATCAAAGTCCCATCTCTTACATCTCCTATATTGGCAGGTGGATTCTTAACCACTAGTGCCATCTCAGAAGCCCCTGGGCTTGAAACTTGGATTTTCTAAATTTCATGCCCATCATTTGAAAAGTAATGGTGTTGGACTTTTAAGTACATGGTTAACTATTTTCTTGTTAACTCTTTGCCTGAGATAGTTGAACCTAAATTTCCTCCTAAGCCCTAAAGGATACAGTGATAATCAAGATAGATACAGTCCCTGTCTTACAAAGCTTGGGCTTGAGTGATAATAAAAGCTGACATTATTTTTATAGGCCCAGTACTGTGCTAAGTGCATCATATGCACTATTTCATTTAGTCACACAATCCTACCAACCTAGGGATTGAACCCGCATCTCTTATGTCTCCTGCACTGGCAGGCAAGTTATTTACCACCAGTGCCACCTGAAAAGCTAATTATACGATCAGGCTCAGGCAATTGCTAAGAGTCTTCATAAGGCAATTCCTAGGGCTTTTCCAAAGCTTATTAATTGAAACAAAATTCGGTCCTATACACAAAATCCTAATAACTCTGTTCGTTGCTATTACAATCAATTTCAGATTATTTTTAAAGAAAATTCTGGTCTACCTTCAGATGTTCATTTCACCAAGGTAGCTTTTAACTCTGTATTTATTAGTGGGATGATCCTGGATCTTTCCCTTCTAGTATGAAGGAACAGGATGTAATAGGAAACCGTGTTTACCCTAAATTTAATCTGGCAAACCAGCTCTTTCATGGTCTAGATGAGTAACCTAAAAAGAAGACTGCTAAAATTCTTAATCTTCAACTCCAGCAAATTAAATCCCCTAAATGAAACCAAAACCCTCCTAGTTTCTGCTAGTATTGCAAAGGGAATATTGGAAAGGAGATTGTTACAAATTTACCTTCAGCCCTCTAACCAGCCTTTCCAATGTCCACTCAATTCTCAATGATGTGACTCTGAGGGACTACAGGGACTCTCCCCAATCTTCTTCCTGAGTTAAAGAAACCTTTCTTCAGACTGAGGATGACACTCTCCCAATCCTAAGTGACAAGAGAACCACACTCCGGGTCCTCAATCTGACTACAACAAAGCAGCCTCTGCCTTGGTGTACTAAAACAGCCCAAATAGTGGGCATCTCTAGTGAACCTCAAGAGGTTCCTGTCTGAAGCCATTTCCTTTTGTTTAAGCTCTTTGAGAAATACACACCCTTTCTTCTTAGTCCTTCCACCTCTAAGCATTTGCTAGGCTGAGACTTCTTATAGAACTATCATGCCAGAATTTCTTTCTCCCAAAAGGAGTAAATAATTCTAGAACTTCACAGTAGTCGTCTAGGAAGCCAAGAAGATGATTTAAATGGCTCTTTGACACTTTTTACTTGTTCTCTCTCTAATGGTGCTAGAGCTGAATTCAGGAAACATTGATCATTTTTCCCTATTGAAGCAGCTACCATCCTTCTCATGGAGAAAATCTCCAACTAATTGGCAAAATTCATACCACAACTTCCATCAAGATTCAAATACATCCTTCAAAAGTTCTTCCTGGAATTAGTCAATAGCCTATAATTAGAGAAATCCTTCAAGTTATAAAGCCCATAAAGAAATCTGAGTGCCAAAGAATTGATGCTTTTGAACTTTGGTGCTGGAGAAGACTCTTGAAAGTCCCTTGGACAGCAAGGAGATCAAACAAGTCAATCCTAAAGGAAATCAGTCCTGAATATTCATTGGAAGGACTGATGCTGAAGCTGAAGCTCCAATGCTTTGTCTACCTAATGAGAAAAACTGACTCAATGGAAAAAACCCTGATGTTGGGAAAGGCGGGAGAAGGGGCCGACAGAGGATGAGATGTTTGGATGGAATCAACTCAATGGACACGAGCTTGAGCAAACTCAGGGAGATAACGAAGGACAGGGAAGCCTGGTATATTGCAGTCTATGGGGTTGCAAAGAGTCGGACATGACTGGGTGACTGAACAACAACAATAAAAGCTTACAAGGCTCAAGAGTGCATTATCCCTTGTCTTTGTCAGTTAGTTCCTATGATACTCCTAATTTTTGTGGGGTGGCGCACAGTGGGTGTTGAGAGAGTTTATTCCTTAAGTAAGAACCAAGCTTTATTTATTTACCGAAAAAAAGAAAAAAGTTGGGGCAAAGGAAAAGACTACTTTGGTAAAAAGGATGGAGGTTTGTCTAGGACGTCCAAGCAATAAACAATTTTATTATTGCTTGACACCCTGTTGCTTCTAACCCTCATATGCTTCTAACATCCATTCCCCTTGGAAATAAATTCTTTAGTTGAGTGATGTGGTGCATTCTTTAGTATTCCAGTTGATGAAGCTAGCCAATACCTTTTTGCCTTTACTTGGAAAGAAAAACAATTCACCTGGACAGTAATGCCTCAGAGTATTACTGAAAGTCCTTTTTATTTCTCACAAATTCTGAAGGCTGATCTGGTTGACATAAAGTTCCCAGGGGTTCTACTTTGTTGTACTATATGGATAACTTGCTTCTTTGCTCTCTGTCTCAAGCCTCCTCAGCATCCATTTGCTAAAACTTTTAGCTTAAAGGGACATTAGATTTCCAAGGAAAAACTGCAGTTTTCCCAAACCCAAGTTTGATATTTGGGACATCTAATATAAGAACAAGGGTTACACCTAAATTTGGATAGTCTTCATGATGTCTAAGTTTCCCCAAACCCAAAACTAAGCACCAACTGCAAGGTTTTCTAGCTGGCTATTGCTGAAATTGGATTTCTATTTCTCTCCTATGGCCAAAAGTCTGTATTTTTTTATAAATAACCATCCTGACTCAATTTTATGGAAGAATACAATATTCTAATACTTAAAGGAGAGTTTGATAAACCCACTTGCCCCCAGGCATCCTTATTCTCATATTTCCTTTGTGTATGTAAAAAGGAAGGGAATGCCTTTAGGATACTCAACTAAACTCGGGGACCACCATCAACGTGCTGGGTACTTCAGCAAGTAATTAGATCCTGTGGCAAGAGGAGAAAACCCATTGTCTTAGAGCCATTACTAACACTGCCCTTTTGGTTAAGGCCATGAGAAAACTGTTGTGGGATCCCTTTGACAATTTTTGTACCTCATGCAATGTAAGCCCTCCTGAACTCTCAATCTACTCAACATTTCTCAATTGGCTTCCTCATCTCCTATGAAGTCCTTTTGTTAACTCCTCCTCTTTTATGTTGTAATAACCTTAACCCTGATACTCTTTTCTTCTCTGTCATTGATGAAGTCTCTCACAACTGCTTAATGCTGATGAATCACCTTCCTACTCATGATAATCTACAGGAAATTCATTTTGGTAATGCTGACTTCTCATGGTTCACTGATGGCTCTTATTTTAAAGGTAAAAATGACATATATTGTGATGGCTATGCTATTGCAACTAAAGTGAAAGAAAGTGAAAGTGAAAGTGAAGTCGCTCAGTCGTGTCCGACTCTTTGCGACCCCGTGGACTGTAGCCTACCAGGCTTCTCTGTCCATGGGATTCTCTAGGCAAGAATACTGGAGTGGGTTACCATTTCCTTCTCCAGGGGATCTTCCCGACCCGGGGATCGAACCTGGGTCTCCCGCATCGGAGGCAAACGCTTTAACCTCTGAGTCACCAGGGATTTTTGAGGGAGCGTCTTTTCCTCTGAGTACTTTGGTCCCAAAGGCTGAATTATACACTCTGACACAGGGTTATACTTTAACCAAGGGCAAAACTGTCAATATTTAGACTGACAACAGATATGCTTTCAGAGTAACTCATGATTTGTTAATATTATGGAACAATATGGATTCTTTACTTCCATTGAAAGTACAGTTTAACATGGCCCTATGATTAAGAATTATTGGATGCATTACTTTTATTTACCACTTTGTGAAAAGTAGTGAAAGTATTAGTCACTCAGTCATGTCTGACTTTTTGTGACTTCATGGACTATAGCTGTCAGGCTCCTCTGTCCGTGGAATTCTCCAGGCAAGAATATTGAAGTTGGTAGCCATTCCCTTCTCTAGGGGATCTTCCTGACCCAGGGACTGAACCCAGGTCTCCTGCATTGCAGGCAGACTCTTTACCATCTAAGTCACCAGGGGAGCCATCTGCCACCTTAGCTATTATTATCAATATGCTGGGTCATTCTAAACTTGACTCTCTGAAAGCTAAGGGAAATTGCCTTGCTTACATTTTCACAAGGAATGCTGCCCTTAACGGAACTAACAGCAGAGAAGCCTTTCCATGGTCCAAAGGGATATTTCTCCAAATGACAACTTAGAAAAACTGGCTAGAGAAGCCCAACAATTGACCTTGAAAAGGAAAGGCAAGATTAGAAATTCAAGAATTGTTGGTTTGATAAAAAGAGAAAGCTCTGGTTTGCACTAAATAACAATCTAGCTCTACTGGAGACTCTCAAATTCCCACTCCTCACCACTGTACATGCATTAAATCTCTGGTCTACTGACAAAATGATAGCCTTCATGAATTAATATCGGTAGGGAAACTTTAACAATGCCATAAGAAGTGCCTACTTTACTTGTTGGCTTGTCTGAAATATAACCCAGGGAAGCCTGTTTGTACTGTTCCTGGACATTTTAAACCACCTAATTGACCATTTGAGGTCTGGCAAATGGAGTGATACAATTTCCCCTGTCTCATGAATATAAGTATGTTTTAGTCATGGTCTGTATGTTTTCACACTGGACTGAAGCTTTCTCTTGCAGACAAGCCACTGTCTCTTCTGAGGTTAAGGTTCTTTTGGAAAAGAGTATCCTCATCTAGGGAACTCCTCTTGAACTTCATAGTGATCTCATTTTACTAATCAGGTACTTCGGCAAGTCTGAACTGTTTGGCTTGTCTTACAACATTTTTACTGTGCATACCACCTCAGTCCTCTGGTTTAGCTGAATGCATGAATGGCATTGTGTGTGTGTGCTACGTCGCTTCAGTCATCTCCACCTCTTGGCAACGCTATGGACTATAGCCTGCCAGGCTCCTCTGTCCATGGGATTCTCCAGGCAGGAATACTGGAGTGGGTTGCCATGCCCTTCTCCAGGGGATCTTCCCCATCCAGGAACTGAACTCACCTGTCTTATATCTCCTGCATTGACAGGCAGGTTCTTTACCACTAGTGCCACTTGGGAAGCCCATTAATGGCATTATTAAGACTCAGTTGGCAAATTTTGTAAAATTCCTCAAAATATATTGGCCAAAAGCATTGCTATTGGTCTTTTTAAATCTCAGATTCACCTCTGTTAGAATTCATAAATTCTCACTCTTTGAGACAGTTTCTGGATGCCCAGTGCACTTGGCTCCTTGCCTCTTTTGAGCCATAACCGATGAAAGGCTGCTGCTGCTGCGTCGCTTCAGTCGTGTCCAACTCTGTGCGACCCCATAGACGGCAGCCCACCATGCTCCTCCATCCCTGGGATTCTCCAGGGAAGAATACTGCAGTGAGTTGCCATTTCCTTCTCCAATGCATTACTTCATGCTGAGTCGCTTCAGTCGTGTCCAACTCTGCATGGACAGCAGCCCACCAGGCTCCTCTGTCCACGGGATTCTCTAGGCAAGAATACTGGAGTGGGTTGCCATTTCCTTCTCCAAACCAATGAAAGGAGATATTCTAATATTTCAAAGGCCTGATTACTTCTATTAATAATGCAAAATATTTCAGTGGAGCAATCTTTTCATAGCTCACTCTCAGGAGACAAAGACCTTGAGCATCAGACCTTGATGTGAAATTTTGTCATTGGGAAAAACACATTCAGAAGGACTCTCTTCAACCTTGCTGGAAAGGTTCCTATTAGGTGTTGCTAACTGACCCTTGTGCTACCAGACTCCGGGGAATAGACTCTTGAATTCACATGACACACCTAAAAAGCAACAGATCTTAAGTGGATTGCACATTATCTATTGACTTCAAAGTAAAGATTTTCCAGAATTGAAGCAGATGACATCTGATGAGACATCTTTTCCAAGTTACACAGACCAGGCCCATTGGATATCTGTCACCAAACCTTTGATGATGTCATATGTTCAGATGATCTCCAATGTCTGTGATTTTGATAACATGGACTTAGATTAAAAGTATTTAAGAGTTCTTCCTAGATCTCCTTGTTACTCAAATGTGACATAAATAGGTTTCAAATTTGTGCACTTTCTTTCTAACCTGGGACACTATACTCAAGTAAGGTCCTTCCTTGTATTGAAGGACAAAAAACTGGTGAAACCAGAAAACCTCTTTTTAAACAAATTTATTTATTTTAATTGGGGGATAATTGCTTTACAATATTGTGTTGGCTTCTGCCATATATCAACATGAATCAACCATAGGTAAACATATGTCCCACGCCTCTTGAACTCCCCTCCCACTTCCCACCTTCCCACCCTCTAGGCTATCAGAGTATGGGTTTGAGCTCCCTGCATCATACAGGAAATTTCCACTGGCTATCTATTTTACATATGGCAATGTACGTTTCCATGCTATTCTCTCAATTTGTCTCACCCTCTCCTTCCCCCACTGTGTCCACAAGTCTGTTTTCTCTGTCTGTGTCTCCACCGCTGCCCTGCAAATAGGTTCGCCAGTACCATCTATCTAGATTTCATATATATGTGCTGATATATGATATTTGTTTTTCACTTTCTTATTTACTTCACTCTGTATAATAGGCTCTAGGTTCATCTACCTCATTAGAACTGACTCAAATGCATTCCTTTGTGTGACTGAGTAATATGCCATTGTATATATGTAGCACAACTTCTTTGTCTATTCAACTATTGATGGGTATCTAGGTTGCTTCCATTTCCTGGCTATTGTAAATAGTGCTCCAATGAATATTGGGTACATGTGTCTTTTTTAATTCTGTTTTTTTCAGGGTATATGCCCAGTAGTGGGATTGCTGGGTCATATGGTAGTTTTATTTCTAATTTTTTAAGGAATCTCCATACAGTTCATCATGGTGGCTATATCGTTTTACATTCCCACCAACAGTGCAAGAAGGTTCCCTTTTCTCCACACCCTCTCCAGCATTTATTGATTGTAGACTTGATGATGACCATTCTGACTGATGTGAGGTGACACCTCATTGTAGTTTTGATTTGCATTTCTCTAATAATGAGCAATGCTTAGCATCTTTTCATCTGTTTGTTGCCTTCTCTATGTCTTTTTGGAGAAACGTCTGTCTAGGTCTTTTGCTCACTTTTTGACTGAGTTGTTTTATTAATACTGAGCTACATGAGCTGCTTTTATATTTTGGAGACTAATCCTTTGTCAGTTGTTTCATTTATTATTATTTTATTCCATTGAGGGCTGTCTTCTCACCTTGTTTACAGTTTCCTTTGCTTCCTTTCCTTTCCCTTCTAAGTTTAATTCAGTTCAGTTCAGTTGCTCAGTCATGTCCAACACTTTGCAACCCCATGGATTGCAGCATGCCAGGTCTCCCTATGCATCACCAACTCCTGCAGTTTACTCAAACTCATGTCCATTAGGTCACTAATGCCATCCAACCATCTCATCCTCTGTCGTCCCCTCTCCTCCCACCTTTCCCAGCATCAGGGTCTTTTCCAACGAGTCAGTTCTTCGCATCAGGTGGCCAAAGTATCAGAGCTTCAGCATCAGTCCTTCCAATGAATATTCAGGACTGATTTCCTTTAGGATGGACTGGTTGGAGATCCTTGTAGTCCAAGGGACTCTCAAGAGTCTTCTCCAACACCACAGTTCAAAAGCATCAATTCTTCAGCACTCAGCTTTCCTAATGGTCCAACTTTCACACCCATACACGACTACTAGAAAACCGTTGCTTTGACTAGATGGACCTTTGTTGGCAAAGTAATGTCTCTGCTTTTTAATATGCTATCTAGGTTGGTCATAACTTTTCTTCCAAGGAGTAAGCGCCTTTTAATTTCATGGCTGCAATCACCATCTGCAGTGATTTTGGAGCCCCCAAAATAAAGTCTGTCACTGTTTCCATTGTTTCCCCATCTATTTGCCATGAAGTGATGGGACCAGATGCCATAATTTTAGTTTTCTGAATGTTGAACTTTAAGCCAACTTTTCACTCTCCTTTTCACTTTCATCAAGAGGCTCTTTAGTTCTTCTTCACTTTCTGCCGTAAGGGTGGTGTCATCGGCATATCTGAGGTTATTGATATTTCTCCCGGCAATCTTGATTCCAGCTTGTGCTTTATCCAGCCCAGCATTTCCCATGATGTACTCTGCATATAAGTTAGATAAGCAGGGTGACAATATACAGCCTTGATGTAGTCCTTTTCCTATTTGGAATCAGTTTGTTGTTCCATGTCCAGTTCTAACTGTTGCTTCCTGACCTGCATACAGATTTCTCAAGAGGCAGGTCAGGTGGTCTAGTATTCTCATCTCGAAGAATTTTCCACAGTTGATTGTGATCCACACAGTCAAAGGCTTTGGCATAGTCAATAAAGTAGAAATAGACTTTTTTTCTGGAACTCTCTCACTTTGTCAATGATCCAATGGATGTTGTGTCAACCTGTCAACCTCTGGTTCCTCTGCCTTTTTTAAATCCAGCTTGAAAATCTGGAAGTTCATGGTTCACATATTGCTGAAGCCTGGCTTGGAGAATTTTGAGCATTACTTTACTAGCGTGTGAGATGAGTGCAATTGTGTGGTAGTTTGAGCATTCTTTGGCATTGCCTTTCTTTGGGATTGGAATGAAAACTGGCCTTTTCCAGTCCTGTGGCCATTGCTGAGTTTTCCAAATTTGCTGGCATATTGAGTGCAGCACTTTCACAGCATCATCTTTCAGGATTTGAAATAGCTCAACTATTGAAATTCCATCTCCACCATTAGCTTTGTTCATAGTGATGCTTCCTAAGGCCCACTTGACTTCACATTCCAGAATGTCTGGCTCTAGGTGAGTGATCATACCATCATGATTACCTGGGTCATGAAGATCTAGTTTGTATACTTCTGTGTATTCTTGCCACCTTTTCTTAATATCTTCTGCTTCTGTTAGGTCCATACCATTTCTGTCCTTTATTGAGCCCATCCTTGCATGAAATGTTCCCTTGGTATCTCTCATCTTCTTGAAGAGATCTCTAATCTCTCTCATTCTATTGTTTTCCTCTATTCTTGGTAGTGATCACTGAGGAAGGCTTTCTTATCTCTCCTTGCTATTCTTTGGAACTCTGCATTCAAATGGGTATATCTTTCCTTTTCTCCTTTGCTTTTTGCTTCTCTTCTTTTCACAGCTATTTGTAAGGCCTCCTCAGACAGCCATTTTGCTTTTTTGCATTTCTTTTTCTTGGGGATGGTCTTGATCCCTGTCACCTGTATAATGTCATGAACCTCCATCCATAGTTCTTCAGGCATGCTGTCTATCAAATCTAATCCTTCGAATCTATTTGTCACTTCCCCTGTATAATCATAAGGGATTTGATTTAGGTCATATCTGAATGGGGCTTCCCTGGTGGCTCAGATGGTAAAGCGTCTGCTTGAAGTATGGGAGACCTGGGTTCGATCCCTGGGTTGGGAAGATCCCCTGGAGAAGGAACTGGCAACCCACTCCAGTACTCTTGCCTGGAAAATTGGTGGGCTATACAGTCCATGGGGTCACAAAGAGTCGGACACAACTGAGCGACGTGGATTATTGAATGGTCTAGTTATTTTCCCTACTTTCTTCAGTTTAAGTCTGAATTTCACAATAAGGAGTTCATGATCTGAGCCACAGTCAGCTCCCAATCTTGATTTTGCTGACTGTATAGAGCTTCTCCATCTTTGGCTGCAAGGAATATAATCAATCTGACTTTGGTATTGACCATCTGGTGATGTCCATGTATAGAGTCTTTTCTTGTGCTGTTGGAAGAGGGTGTATGACCAGTGCATTCTCTTGGCAAAACTCTCTTAGCTTTTTCCCTGCTTCATTCTGTACTCCAAGGCCAAATTTGCCTGTTACTCCAGGTGTTTCTTGACTTCCTGCTTTTGCATTCCAGTTCCCTCTAATGAAAAGGACATACATCTTTTTTGGGTGTTAGTTCTAGAAGGTCTTGTAGGTCTTCATAGAACCATTCAACTTCAGCTTCTTCAGCATCACTGTCAGGGCATAGACTTGGATTATCATGATATTGAATGGTTTGCCTTGGAAACAGAGATCATTCTGTTGTTTTTGAGTTTGCATCCAAGTACTGCATTTTGGACTCTTTTGTTGACTATGATGGTTACTCCATTTCTTCTAAGGGATTCTTGCCCACAGTAGTAGATATAATGGTCATTTGAGTTAAATTCGTCCATTGCAGTCCATTTTAGTTTGCTGATTCCTAAAATATCGATGTTCACTCTTGCCATCTCCTGTTTGACCACTTACAATTTGTCTTGATTCATGGACCTAACATTCCAGGTTCCTATGCAATATTGTTCTTTTTTTTTAAATATAAATTTATTTATTTTAAGCATTGGTCTTTGCTTCTATCACCAGTGACATCCAAAACTGGGGTTGTTTTTGCTTTGGCTCCATCTCTTCATTCTTTCTGGAGTTATTTCTCCACTGATCTCCAGTAGCATATTGGGCACCTGGGGAGTTCACCTTTCAATGTCTTATTTTTTTGCCTTTTCATACTGCTCATGGGGTTCTCAGGGCAAGAATACTGAAGTGGTTTGCCATTCCCTTCTCAATTGGACCACATTTTGTTAGAACTCTCCACCATGACCCATCCGTCTTGGGTGGCCCTACATGGCATGGCTCATAGTTTCATTGAGTTAGACAAGGCTGTGGTCCATGTGATCAGAACGGTTAATTTTCTGTGATTGTGGTTTTCAGTCTGTCTGCCCTCTGATGGAGAAGGATCAGAGGCTTATGGAAGTTTCCTGATGGGAGAGACTAACCTGGGGGAGACTGGGTCTTGTTCTGATGGGTGGGGCCATGCTCAGTAAATCTTTAATTTTCTATTGATTATTTTCTGTTAGTTAAGCTTAATTAGACCCCACTTGTTTATTTTTGCTTTTGTTTCCATTACTCTTGATGGTGGGTCATAGAGGATCTTGCTGTGATTTATATCAAACAGTGCAGAAAACCTGACTCTTGACCAGCAGTATTTTCAGAGGAAGATGTTGATCAAAAGGAGAAAATGTAAAAAACCGATAAACAGAAATCTCAAAAAAATAGGGTCAGGAGACCAGAAAGTGAAGCTCTCATGTCTTATCACAACAGCAGAATCCAACAGGGAGAAGAAAAGGTTTGTTTTTTTTACAGGCAAGAATTCATCCAATGAAAGACTTCAGAACTCGGCCAATGGAAAGCCATGGACTATTTGAGTTACTATGGCTTTCCCAATTTCCTTTCCACTCTATAAAAGAGTTCTCCCCATTTTTTCATGGGTCCTGTACATGGCTTGCCATGGTTTCAGATCCCAAACTGAAATTCTTTGCTGATCCTGAATAAACCCATTTTTGCTAGAGAAATAACCTGCAGTCTGTTTAAGTCAATATAAAGTAGAAAGTAAAGAGAATTATCTACAACCTGTGGAGACAGAAATAGAAGTCTATGTTACTTGTGGTTACTTGTTTATTTATAGTTACCAAGGTTACAGGAATGATGGAACTTAAGATATGATAGAATTATTTTGGAAAGAGAGACAGAGCAACAAGGCTGGTAGTGGGACTAGATAGGGAATTAAATCCATATGCATAACAGCAGAAGTAAGTTCAGTTCAGTTCAGTCGCTCAGTCGTGTCCGACTCTTTGCGACCCCATGAATCGCAGCACGCCAGGCCTCCCTGTCCATCACCATCTCTCGGAGTTCACTCAGACTCATGTCCATCGAGTCCGTGATGCCATCCAGCCATCTCATCCTCGGTCGTCCCCTTCTCCTCCTGCCCCCAATCCCTTCCAGCATCAGAGTCTTTTCCAATGAGTCAGCTCTTTGCATGAGGTGGCCAAAGTACTGAAGTTTCAGCTTTAGCATCATTCCTTTCAAAGAAATCCCAGGGTTGATCTCCTTCAGAATGGATTGGTTGGATCTTCTCGCAGTCCAAGGGACTCTCAAGAGTCTTCTCCAACACCACAGTTCAAAAGCATCAATTCTTCAGCGCTCAGCCTTCTTCACAGTCCAACTCTCACATCCATACATGACCACAGGAAAAACAATAGCCTTGACTAGATGGACCTTAGTCGGCAAAGTAATGTCTCTGCTTTTGAATATGCTATCTAGGTTGGTCATAACTTTTCTTCCAAGGAGTAAGCGTCTTTAAATTTCATGGCTGCAGTCACCATCTGCAGTGATTTTGGAAAAGTGAAAGTGAAGTCGCTCAGTCGTGTCCGACTCGTAGCAACCCCATGGACTGTAGCCCACTAGGCTCCTCCATCCATGGGATTTTCCAGGCAAGAGTACTGGAGTGGGGTGCCATTGCCTTCTCCTAGAGAAATTTAGGTAACACCAAAAATAAACACAAATGTAGGTTACGAGTGTTGTCTTTCAGTGAGCTGGTGCTTTGATTATAATCTTTCTTTACTGTTTGCATTTTTCAGGGTGTAAATGGATTATTTTGATAACAATAAAATGTATCTGAAAAAATAATTGTTTGCCTTTGTGGAAGCTATATACTTACTTTCTTATTTCAATGTGTACAAATTATCTTGAGGTCCCTCTTATATTTAGTTTTATCTTTTTTTCTCTCCTTAAAATATTCAAAAGTTTTGCAATCATGGGGGAACCATTCCAGTATTTCTCTTAAATCATACTCAGATTGATCAGAATTATATTCGCAAGCTATTTGGATTGTTTTCAACTTATAATTATTTTGAACATCAACTAATGTTAAAAAATTATTATCTTTAGCAGTATCTGTCCCTGGTAGTTTTTAAAACAGGTTATTTCTCAATGCCATTTTCACTGTCATTCAAAGCTTACTGCTTCTGTGATAAAGAAACATGTTAAATTTGCTTTCTGGTCAGTAACATATCCATTTGTTTAGATTCTGAGATAAACAATGCTTAAATTGTCATTAACATTTCTTTTGACACCTTGAAAAATTATGTTTCAAGATTTTATTTGTAAGAAACACTACATTAATGTCAGAGTTAGCATTTACTTGCAATCAAACTTTTTATCAATTTTAGTTTACAAAAACTGCCTCACTTATTTTTCCATGTAGAATAGGCATTGTAGAAATACTAAAAACATAAATTACTTGTGGATATTGAATACAGGACACTTTTGTGGTGGTCTATGTATCAGATAATTTGTATACCACTTCAAATCCTATCAGCCACATCTCTTCTTCTAGCCTCTGCTGCAATGATCAATTCTTTATGGATTTCAACAGCTCACTTTCAAGTGCAATGCTTTGATGCCTTTCATCAGGTTGCATCACATATCTTACTTCCTACTCTTATACTTCTGCCATCCTTAACCAATGGGCTACAAAGGCTGATAGATATATGCTTCCCCTATTCATCCCCAAGGAAAACAATTGTGAGCTGAATTTCATAACTCTTCAAATCAAGCATCACTGTCCTATACTTTTAACCAATGAACACAATTTCTTACTGGCTTTATCTCTTTCCCAATGTCACTGTATTAGCCTACTCAGGCTAATATACTGAGTGGTTTAAACAATATAAATATATTTTCTCACAGACCTGGAGGCTGCAAGTCCAAGACCAGGATGCCAGCATGGTTGAGTTCTTCTGAAGACACTCTTCTGGCTTGCAGAAGACCATTTTCTCCCTATGTCCTTACATGGCAGAGAGAGATAAGAGCACTTCCCCCCTCCTTACAAGCACACAACTGATCAGATTTGGGCCCCATGCTTCCCTGGCGGCTCAGTCGGTAAAGCGTCTGCCCCCGCAATGCAGGAGACCCGGGTTCGATTCCTGGGTTGGGAAGATCCCCTGGAGAAGGAAATGGCAATCCACTCCAGCACTCTTGCCTGGAAAATCCCATGGACTGAGGAACCTGATAGGCTACAGTCCATGGGGTCGCAAAGAGTCGGACACGACTGAGCAACTTCACTTTCACTTATTACCTTATTTAATCTTGATTAGTTTCCCAGACATTGTCTCTGAACACAGTCACTGGGAGTTAGGGCTTCAAAATATGAATTCTGAAGGGACATAATTCAGTCCATAGCAATCACACTCTAATGTTCTTCACCCCTGCTCCTTAAGATCAATTAACCTTCAAGGAAGCCTCTGACTTAGGCTATACTTTCAGGGGAACCGAGGTTACAGTATGTTTTGTTACATATGTGTGATAACAGAAAAAAGGATTCATAGAAAGTGCAGTCATGAGGCATTATTCACAATGCTTAATTAATTCAATTAAAGGTAATGAGTATCATGCAAGACACCATGCTAAGTGAAAGTTGCTCAGTTGTGTCCGACTCTTTGTGGCCCCATGAGCAATATAATCCAGGGAATTCTCCAGGCCAGAATACTGGAATGGGTAGCTGGTCCCTACTCCAGGGGATCTTCCCAATTCAGGGGTTGAACCCAGGTCTCCCGCATTGCAGGTGGATTCTTTACCAGCTGAGCCACAGTGAAGCCCATGCTAAGACACCATGCTAAGTATAGTATTAAATAGACATGATCCTAGTGTGTGTGTGTGTTTTTTTTTTAATGTAGAAGAGAAATACAACACAGTCAATTATAATTATATAAAGACATTTGCGAAATGTACTATGAAGAGGTCTAGGTTGCTAAAAAGGTAAATAAAAGGAGAGCCACACTTTGAGTCTGGATACTCAAAGAAAACTTTAAGAAAATAAGGTTTAAGTTGAGTTCTAAAAGATTAACAAAATTTAGTAAGAAATGGTGTGGACACAGTGGCGGGGGTGGGGGGTTGGGGGTGATGGACTAGAGACAGCAAAAAGCAGGTAGAAAGCCTGAGTCAGGAGCAGACATGCACAGGAAGGTTAGCATAACTGAAACAGAAGGGTAGTCAGGAAGAGATGAGGGGTGGGACTGTGGCATAAGCAAGGCCAAGAGTGTATGAATTGAGCATTGAAGGTCCTAGTAAGCACTCTGAATGCTAAAATGAGAACCATAGGAAGCCTTTGAAGGATTTTGTGAAAGATTTTTTTTTCCTATTGTTACTGTGGCTTTTTGTAATGTATGTTGGTTATACAGCCCTCATTTACAGTACTTAAAATCATTAGTTGAAAAGATCAGATCTAGGCATACATAGATTAATTGCAGCTCCAGCTCTCAAGAAATGACATGAAAGGAAAGTACTCAGGTCACTGAGAGGTCGTGCAAGAAGAGTCAGTGGACATAGCAGGGAATTGTGGTAGGAAAGGTCCTTCATCTGGCATTCACCAAGGAAAGATTAGGAGTCAGATCAGGTGAGCTACTACAGATGCCTAACCCATGTTACCCAAGACATGATTTCTGGGTCCCAGGTTGAGATCCAAGGACAAATTCTAATATGAAAAACCTCTCCACTCTTAATGAAGATACCCAGACATTGGCCTGGGAACAAAAAAATTAACAATAGAGCTCCAAGTAGCATGTCTATGCTGCTGCTAAGCTGCTGCTGCTGCTGCTAAGTCACTTCAGTCGTGTCCGACTCTGTGTGACCCCATAGACGGCAGCCCACCAGGCTCCCCCGTCCCTGGGATTCTCCAGGCAAGAACACTGGAGTGGGTTGCCATTTCCCTCTCCAATGCAAGAAAGGGAAAAGTGAAAGGGAAGTCGCTCAGTCGTGTCCGACTCTTAGCGACCCCATGGACTGCAGCCTACCAGGCTCCTCTGTCCATGGGATTCTCCAGGCAAGAGTACTGGAGTGGGGTGCCATTGCCTTCTCCAGCATGTCTATAGTGTGAAGTAATATGACTACATGTTTTTTAAAAAATAATGTGTATTTAGTTGTGTTTGACTCTTTGTCCCATTGGAATGTAGCCCACCAGGCTCCTCTGTCCATGGGATTTTTCAGGCGAGAATACTGGAGTGGGTTGCCATTTCCTTCTCCAGGGGATCTTCCCAACCCAGGGATCAAACCCGTGTCTCTTATATCTCTTGGATTTCAGGCTGAGCCATCAGGGAAGCCCTAAAAAAAAAAAAAAAAAGGTAGAAGAAAAAAAATTATCCACACTGATCGTGAATCCTCCTCTAAATGGAGGCTTAGAGATTACACTTATGGTAGCTTCCAAAAATTATCCATGGTGTCTACAAATGTCTTGTCTTAAATCTCTTGTTCCAATTTTATAGTTGTGCTAGGATTAGATTAGGTGAAAAAGCAAGACTTGCAGGTATACAAATGTCTTGCTGCTATCCTGCTCATACATATATGAACTTGCCAACATCTGTCTTTAAGGCAGTTCACTAGTAAGGGGCAGTGTACTTCTATGATTGGAAATTCCTCCAGATGAATCTGTTCAGTTCAGTTCAGTCGCTCAGTCGTGTCCGACTCTTTGTGACCCCATGAATCGCAGCACGCCAGGCCTCCCTGTCCATCACCATCTCCTGCAGGTCACTCAAACTCACATCCATTGAGTTGGTGATGCCATCCAGCCATCTCATCCTCTGTCATCCCCTTTTCCTCCTGCCCCCAATCCCTCCCAGCATCAGAGTCTTTTCCAATGAGTCAACTCTTCACATGAGGTGGCCAAAGTACTGGAGTTTCAGCTTTAGCATCA
>SJYT01059084.1:53012-90048 GCA_006410635.1 Cephalophus harveyi
TACTCTGCATATAAGTTAAATAAGCAGGGTGACAATACACAGCCTTGACGTACTCCTTTTCCTATTTGGAACCAGTCTGTTGTTCCATGTCCAATTCTAACTGTTGCTTCCTGACCTGCAGACAGTTACTTTGACTCAAAAAAAAAAAAAAAATTAAAAAAATGGCCTAATACCATAGGAACTTAATGGGAAAAATCTGGGAAAATACTTTTATATTCAGAAAACTTGATAAATTTATTGATGACAAAAGAAAACTAATATGCAAAATAAAGAAAATATGCCAAGTATCTTATCTTACAGGAGAATACAGTAAGAAAGAACTAGCATTATAGTAAGTGTATGCATTAAACATACATCTAACATAAATATACATGCATATATATATATTTATAAATATAAAATAGAATTTTATTTCAAAGAAAATTGGGAACAAAAACATTTATTAGCCAGCCATTTGATCCCATTTATATTACTAAATCAGAGGACAGGGAGGCTTGGTGTGTTGTAGTTCATAGGGTTGCAAAGCGTTGGACATGACTTAGTGATTGAACAACAGCAAGATACTAGCAAACAGCTCATCCATGGATATTTCAGGTTATCTATGTGCATATTTTACAAAAATCACTAAATTATTCAACTCTTCTGTTAACTTACCCCACTAAAGCAACAAAAACCAAGGAAACTACTAGTTCTGACTCATTTGAATAACAGGCAAATATATTTAGGACCTAACTGTGTGTAAAATAAATTCGTTAAAGCTATAACTCACGCCCTTTACTTTACACTGGGGAAAATTAATCATTATTTTAAATGAAAATTTAGTCCTTGTTCAAAAATTAAAGTATTTATTAGTCATTGTTCAAAGATTAAAGCATTAATTAGTACAGTTTAGAAGAAGAAGAAATCAGGATAAAGCCTTCATCTTACTGGAAGACTCATGTAAGTTGGCTCCTGGGAACCAGGATCATGATGCCTAGCTATGAGATTGATCCATCTATCTTCAACAGCAATCTGGCCAATTCAGGAGCTGAAAATCTCTAAATGCTGGCCTCTGAGGCTGATTATCTGTGCCTGGATACAACAAATGAGTATTTTGTTCACATTACTTTTGGCCACCCTACGATAGAGTCTCCAAAAGCAGCGAAGACAGGATCCTTTCTTTGACATGCATGGGATGGTTTCTAGGCTGGAAGAGTAGGTAAAGCCAATGGCTATAATAGGAGTCAATCCATATATACAAGAACCCAGGGGCTTTCATTAAAGACATTTGGGGCAATGAGATAAAGGTTGGACTTGCCATCAAACTAGGAACTACAGTTAAGTATTTGGTACCATGGGTTAATCAGATAGACATGGTCTTGGATATGTCAGTTGAACCTGGATTTTGAGGGTAGAAGTTTACTGAAGATATGATACCAAAGTTTGTTGGTTGAGAACACAGTTCCTGTCTTTTGGCA
The DNA here is from genome assembly GCA_006410635.1 of Cephalophus harveyi. Lineage (NCBI taxonomy): Eukaryota > Metazoa > Chordata > Mammalia > Artiodactyla > Bovidae > Cephalophus > Cephalophus harveyi. The sequence goes on from SJYT01059084.1 coordinate 54,470, forward strand.
GACAGGCTAATGGTAAAACAGATCACGATACTCTCCATAACTATGCAAACACAGTGGCTAATGTGATTGTGTCTGTCAGTGATCTTATAAAGAATGAAGACCACATATTCATGATAAACCTATTAAGATATACTTTCTCAAGAAGCTGCTCAGAAAACTTCTCTTCACAGGTGAAATTTCAAGGAGTCCAATGTTTCTGTTCATGAAATTTCCCTTTTATTGGAAAATGAGAATGTTGACTACCAAGTCATATTGCATGAAGCTGTTGGAGAAGACTCTTGAGAGTCCCTTGGACTGCAAGGAGATCCAACCAGTCCATTCTGAAGGAGATCAACCCTGGGATTTCTTTGGAGGGAATGATGCTAAAGCTGAAACTCCAGTACTTTGGCCACCTCATGTGAAGAGTTGACTCATTGGAAAAGACTCTGATGCTGGGAGGGATTGGGGGCAGGAGGAGAAGGGGACGACCGAGGATGAGATGGCTGGATGGCATCACTGACTCGATGGATGTGAGTCTGAGTGAACTCCGAGAGATGGTGATGGACAGGGAGGCCTGGCGTGGGCGTGCTGCGATTCATGGGGTCGCAAAGAGTTGGACACGACTGAGCGACTGAACTGAACTGAACTGCTTTCCTAGGCGATTATTCACTCCAATGATTAAAACCTACTGTGAAAAATGTTCCAAGAGATTAGAAACTGGACTGCACACCTACATTTTCAATGATGGAATTTAAAGATTGTTGTTGTTCAGTCACTAAGTCATGTCCTACTCTTCACAACTCCATGGACTGTAGCATACCATGCTCCTCTGTCCTCCACTATCTCTTGGAGTTTGCTCAAATTCAGGTCCATTGAATCAGTTAAGCAATCCAACCATTTCTACCCAAATTTAAAGATTAGAGTACTGAATATGATCCAGTAATTCCACTCCTGAGCATGTATCTGGAGAAAATATAGCCAGGACATGGAAGCATTCCATAAACAGAGGAATGGATCAAGATGTAATACATACATAGAATGGAATATTACTCAATCATTAAAAAGAATGAAATGATGCCATCTGCAGCAACATGGATAGACCTAGAGATTGTTATACTGAGTAAAGTAAGTCAGACAGAGAAAGACAAATATCATGATATCACTTATATGTGGAATCTTAAAAAAATGTTAATGAACTTATTTACAAAACAGAAATACAGTCACAGATGTAGAAAAGAAACTTATGGTTACCAAAGGGGAAGAGAAGAGTGATAAATTAGGAGATGAGGGTTGACATACCCACTGCTATACATAAAATAGGTAACAGTAAGGACTACGGTATAGCCCTGGGAACTCTACTCAGTACTCTGTAATGATCTACATTGGAAAAGAATCTAGAAAAGAATGGACATGTGCATTTGTATAACTGATTCACTTTGCTATACAGCAGAAATTAACACAACATTGTAAATCAACCATACACCAATAAAAATTAATTTAAAAAATTAAGATTAGGGCACTGAAATGCCCTGCTTTTCCTGGGAGGCTTCATTTTTATAAAGAATAAAAATATAGCTGTCTTAAAATTATAAACAGAAACATATCTTAATGCCTAAAGAAGGCATATTAGCTATTATGAAGAAAATTATTTTTCTGTATTTATGAAAAGAATTTTCTGTTGTTTCCCATCTGTTAGCCAAAAGCAATGAAGTCCTTATGTTTCTCCTGTTTCATCACTTGTGATTTGATAAAATGAGCAAAATAAAACTAATAAAAACTATAAGCTTGAAGCTGGCAGGGATGGCATGCCATATTCCTTTTGCATCTAAAACATCTATTCTTTTCCCTTTTTACTGTGTAGTCAAATACACAAAAACTATTTTAAAAACTTGGGAAGCCCAGGGGTTTTCAGGTGATCTGCTCTAAAATATAAGCACGACTTTATCTGGGTGTTTTCTTTGCTAGCTCTGCTGAAGAAGCAGATTATTCAGTGACTTTTGCCGCCTTCTTAATGCCACCTATCCTGTAGCCTTAGTTCTGAGTACAAAGAAAAGTAACATCTCTATTTGGAAGTAATATTGAACTAAATCTTGACTCTGCCCTTTAGGTCTATTTGACCTCTGAAAATTACACAACCTCTTTGAGCTTTTATTAGCTACTATATATCAAATGTATTTTAACAATTGTTCAGGATCATGTTGAGCCTTAAAAGAAGTACCATAATACAAGTCAAACTTCCAGTACTATTCCTAAGAATTTAGCAGATGCTTAATACAAAGTAGCTATCATTTTATAAGTTTATATCATGAGTTATAAAGTACTTTGGTATAATTGAATTAAATTTATAAGTCATTCTTATGACTGCTAGGACAGGTACTTTTGTCCTCATTTAAAAATAAGAAACTAAAGCTCACCAGCAGTCTGGTACCATGGAAAGGGTCTAGTAGGGCAAGGGTTTCGGGTCTGTACACTTTTAAAAATGGAAACCATAGGCAACACATCCCAACAAAATAAAGACCATGTGACAAGCCCACAGCTAATGTCATACTTAATGGCAAAAAAATTGAAACCATTTCCTCTAAGATCAGGAATAAGACAAGAATGCCCACTCTTGCCACTTACATTCAAGGTAGTATCAGAAGTCTTAGCCACAGCAACCAGACAGAAAATGAAATAAAAGGAATCCAAACTGGAAAGGTAGTAATTAAACTGTCACTGTTTGCAGATGACATGATATCATACACAGAAAACTCTACAGACACCACACACACACACACACACAAACTAGAACTAATCAATGAATTGATCAAATTGCAGGATATAAAATTAATATATGGAAATCTGTTACATTTCTGTATACTAACAATGAGAACCATCAGAAAGAGAAATTTTTTAAAATAATCCCATTTATAATTGCATCAAAAAAAAAAAAAGAAAAGAAAATACCTGGGAATAAATCTAACTAAGGAGGTAAAAGACCTGCACTCAGAAAAAAAACTATTAAGACACTGAATAAAGAAACCAAACTCAATACAAAAAAAGATGAAAATACAGACCATGTTCAGGGACTGGATGAATTAATATTGTTAAAATGATTAAACTACCTAAGGTAATCTACAGATTTAATGCAATCTCTATCAAAATACCAATGCCATTTTTCACAGAACTAGAAAAAATAATTCTAAAATTTGTATGGAAACAAAAAGACCCTGAACAGCTAAAACAGTTTTAAGAAAGAACAAAATTGGAGGTTCACACCTCCTGATTTCAAACTATACTACAATGGTATAGTAATCAAAATGGTATCAAAAACAGAAACATAGATCAATAGAATAAAGTAGAGAGCCAAAAAATGAATTCATATGGGCATTAATCTATGATGAAAAAGGTAAGAATATACAATAGGACAGGTAGCCTCTTCAGTATTGGTGTTGAGAAAACTAAACAGCTACATACAAAAGAATCAAACTGGACTATTTTCTAACACTATGTAAAAAAGTAAACTCAAAATGGATTAAAGACATGTAAAACTTTAAAGAATAAACATTCTAGAAGAAAACATAGGTGGCATCCTCTTAGATAATGGTCATCAAATAAACAAATGGGACTATATCAAACTAAAACAAAAACAAAAACAACAATTGTGCACAGCAAAGGAACTATCAACTAAATGAAAAGTCCACTTACTGAATGGAAATATGTATTTACAAATGATATATCCAATAAGGGGTTAATATCCAAAATATACAAAGAACTCATACAACTCAACACCAAATAAACAACCCAATTGAAAAATGGGCAAAGAGTATGAAGAGACATTTTTCCAAAGAAGATATAGAAAAGTTATGTCCAACCTAGATAGCATTTTCAAAAGCAGAGACATTACTTTGCCGACTAAGGTCCGTCTAGTCAAGGCTATGGTTTTTCCTGTGGTCATGTATGGATGTGAGAGTTGGACTGTGAAGAAGGCTGAGCACCAAAGAATTGATGCTTTTGAACTGTGGTATTGGAGAAGACTCCTGAGAGTCCCTTGGACTGCAAGGAGATCCAACCAGTCCATTCTGAAGGAGATCAGCCCTGGGATTTCTTTGGAGGGAATGATGCTAAAGCTGAAACTCCAGTACTTTGGCCACCTCATGAGAAGAGTTGACTCATTGGAAAAGACTCTGATGCTGGGAGGGATTGGGGGCAGGAGGAGAAGGGGACGACCGAGGATGAGATGGCTGGATGGCATCACGGACTCGATGGACATGAGTCTGAGTGAACTCCGGGAGATGGTGATGAACAGGGAGGCCTGGCGTGCTGCAATTCATGGGGTCGCAAAGAGTCGGACACGACTGAGCGACTGAACTGAACTGAATAGGCACATGAAAAGATGCTCAATATCACCAATCATGAGAGGAAAGTAAATAAAAACCTCACATCTGTCAGAATGATTCTTCTCAAAATCACAACAAATAACAAGCATCAGCGAGAATGAAGAGAAAGGGAATCCTCATGCTCTGTTGACAAGAATGTAAATTAGTATAGTCACTATGGAAAACGATACAGAGATTCCTCAAAAAATTAAAAATAGAACTGACCTACACTTGAAATCTCAGGGACGGGGGAGCCTGGTGGGCTGCCGTCCATGGGGTCGCACAGAGTCGGCCACGACTGAAGCGATTTAGCAGCAGCAGCAGCAGCAAACTTGAAATCAATGGAATAAGGTAATTAATGGGTTAAAAGAAAACCCTTGGCAACCCAGAACTCTATAACTAGTCAAATATTCATCACTAATAAAGGTGAAATGGTGAAGGTGATCAAAAGGTACAAACTTCTAGTTAGAAGATGAATTCTGGGAATGCAATATACAGCATGGGGATATTGTTAACAATGCTGTATCGCATATTTGAAAGTTCCTAAGGGGACAAATCTTAAAATTTCTTTCACAAAAGAAATATTCACTATGTGTGATAATGGATGTTATTATTAAATTTACTGTGATGATCATTTCACAACATAATATATATCATTTAATCACAATGGTATATACCCCCAAAATGGAGCCCATGTAAGGTGAGGTGGGCAAAGGAAGCTTTTTTACTTAACATTGTCTTATTTCCAGTTTAACTTTATTCTGTAACAGAACCAAATGGCTAGGAATATTCTAGAACTATGGATATTGCCCCCAGTGATATATATTTTATTATTCCAGAGTAGATTAGGAGATAACAGGGTACATATTTAATCCATAAACCATACTATTTATAACTATGTTCCAAATTATAATTAGAAAACAAATATGTATCAACCACCTTATTCTTACACTCTTTTAATGTAACAAATATTACCCCCAAAAATGTTAACAACTGGTATCTACTATATTTTTCTGCCTAAATTCTCATTTTTTGAATAAAGGTAAAAATAAATCTTTTCAAGGTCAGTTCTGGGGCCTCCAACCTTGTGAAGAAGAGATATTTTTTATATTCCTGATGCTTTTAAATCTCTGGGGATGGTTTTGAGAATAAAATATACCAAAGGCAGTGAGGGGAAGGACAAAATTCTACCTGCCTTCACTTCCCAACGAGGAATCCCAGCTAACTAAGTTTGCGCGAGTGAGAAATCAGCAAGCACCATGGAAAGCCACTCGACCTGCCACCTAAAAAACTTCAAGGTCCTCCTGACAGATGGTGTCCAATCCTTTAGTCAGGGATCTCGAACTCAGAGGCATGTGAACATGTGCCTGGTTTTGAAACTGGTGTATGCTCCCTAAAGACATCTTATTAGAACCAGTTCTGTTCAGTTCAGTCGCTCAGTCGTGTCTAACTCTTTGTGACCCCATCAGCAGCACGCCAGATCTCCCTGTCCATCACTAACTCTCGGAGTCCACCCAAACCCACATCCATTGAGTCGGTGATGCCATCCAACCAGCTCATCCTCTGTCGTCCCCTTCTCCTGCCCTCAATCTTTCTTAGCATCAGGGTCTTTTCCAATGAGTCAACTCTTTGCATGAGGTGGGCAAAGTACTGGAGTTTCACTTCAACATCAGTCCTTCCAACAAACACCAAGGACTGATCTCCTTTAGGATTGACTGATTGGATATCCTTGCAGTCCAAGGGACTCTCAAGAGTCTTCTCCAACACCACAGTTCAAAAGCATCAATTCTTCGGCTCACAGAAAGTATTTAAACTGCTACAGAGATCAAAATAATTATTTTAAATATCTGCATAGGTATATAGTATATATAGGCTTCCCTGGAAGCTCAGACCGTAAAGAATCCGCCTGCATGTAGGAAACCCAGGTTGGATCCCTAGGTCAGGAAGATCCCTTGGAGAAGGGTATAGCAACCGACTCCTGTATTCTTGCCTGGAGAACTCCATAGACAGAGGAGCCTAGCCGGCTGTAGCCATAGAGTTGAGAAGAGTTGGACATGACTGAGTGACTGAACTGCAGCAGCTTCTTTAAGTTATTCCCCCCAAAACACCATGCAGCCCAGCCTTCATATGACAACTACACCACTATCACCTCCCTTGTCCAACTTGCAGATTCCTATTTCCTCACAGCCTCACGTAAATCTGGCCACCAGGCTGGTATCACTTCTCCATTCACTTTGCTTGCTGTGTACACCATTCTCTTTGGGCCAGGGTCTCTTGTTCTTCAATGTGCTGTGTTAGTGAGGACAATGGCTTAATGCCTTACTCTATTCCGGGGAGTGCATTTACATTACAACAGTGACTTTCTGAAAGAGTTGCAGGGGGAAAGTCAATTCTGATTTCTTGTTGAAAACTGTGTCTTTGACTTGCTTTTATTATTATAATCATACTCCAAGGCTTTGCCTGGAGGACCCTGTCTCTCTGCTTGACTATAAACTAAAGTGCCTTTGTTCAGTTCATGGAGAGATAGTTTGTCCTTGCACACCTGTGAATAGAAGAGATTAACACACTTTTTCTGGGCTTTCCTTGTGGCTCAACTGGTAAAGAATCCGCCTGTAACACAGGAAACCTGCGTTCAATCCTGGGTTGGGAAGATCCCCTGGAGAAGGGAAAGGCTAATCACTCCAGTGTTCTGGCCTGGAGAATTCCATGGGATTGCAAAGAGTCGGACACAACTGAGTGACTTTCACTTTCACTGTGCGGAAGGCACACCATTCCTTTGGAGATGTTTTGCAAGACTGAAGACCCTTTCACTTTACTTCCCAACTGCATCTCCCTCTCTATTCTGCCTTTTGACTGTAGTTCCTCATCGCTTCTTTCCCTCTAATCTATAAAAGAACCTGGCATCCAGATCCCAATAAGATGGTTATTTTGAGGTGCTAGCCTGCCATCTTCTTGGTCTGCTGGCTCTCCAATTAAAGTCTCTTCTTTGCCTCAACACCTCCTCTCTCGGATTCACTGGCCTATTGCACAGTGAGCAGAGTGAGCTTGGACTTGGCAACAAAAGTATTAAGAAATTTGGGATAAAAATGTCAAGCTCATAGAGGAGATATTTTTGGAAGGGAGTCAGCTCTATAAGTGAACATTAGTCACCTATGCCTCCTTGTCAGGACTTTCTCTGGTTAATAACATTCCTCTTCCAGAAATCAAATCCAAGGAGAAAAGGTATGTTTTTTAACCTGAAAGATTTATACATCACAGATACCAAGTAAATCATCATTGATCTTTCCTGAGTCCACACCTCTAATACTTGAAATCTTTGCAGATACTTCTCAGAGGCTTCACATTTATACAGGAAATTTGATAAAGATCTCTGTACCAACCCTTGAGGGCCCAAAGAGAGCTTTGGCTTAGATTTTATGTTTTATAAATGTCAGTAGCAGATATTCTGGGTTTCCCTGGTGGCTCAGAGGGTAAAACATCTGCCTGTGATGCTGAAGACCCAGGTTCGATCCCTGGGCTGGGAAGATCCCTGGAGAAGGAAATGGCAACCCACTCCAGTATTCTTGCCTGGAGAATCCCATGGACAGAGGAGCCTGCTGGCCTACTACAGTCCATGGGGTCACAAAGAGTTGGACATGACTGAGCAACTACACTTACTTACAGCAGATATTCTAAATAAACAAGATAAAATGAGGGGAAAAAAAATCGCACTTTCTTTTTTTTCACCTATATTGATGAATTTAGTCCAAATAATTTTTTATCCACACCTACAAAAAAGGAAAGAAAAACGAACTAGAGAAAGCAATGTGAGGAGACAGAATATGAGTTTAGAATAAGACCTTCTGTTAAGTATATATTATTATGTACTAAAATAAAATTTAGTGCCTCTGTCCTTAAGATGGAAATATTAATGCAAAAAAAATTCTTTAGGTGCATAAGATACCCTGGTGTCTATGGCAACACTGGACTTTGGATTCTTCAGCCAGAGTTCCTATATCATTCAAATCCAAGCACTTAACTGCGTGACCTTAGACAAATTACTTAACCTCTCTATCTTTTAGTTTTCTTGAAGTTGGAATAGTGATATCAATCTACTTCATAGGGTTATTATGAGGGTAAAATGAGTAAATATAGGTAAAAGCATCTACAACAGGGTCTGGTATAAGGAAAATCCTAATTAGGTGTTAGATGTCATCATTGCTGTGCTGGTTATTACAATTGTGCTACTGCCAGCCCGTAGATTAGAAAGTTCAATAATCCAAAGGCAAAAGGATGGGCAGTATTAGCACTTTTCCTACATTTTTTAAAAATCCCATCACTGGTGTTGGACTGTTTGGCTTAAAACATATTCTTCACCAAACACAACCCCTACTATCCTTTACTACCCAAAGAAAAGTATGTGCTCTAAACCATCATAACTATATATATATAAATGGCTATGGGATGATTAGATAAACATTATAATTAAATGCCTTCATCCAGAAATCTCTGCTTTTGTTACAGGGCTAATGAAGGTGATCAGTCTTCCTTACACAAGAAGGGCCTACAGGTGCCTTCTAGAAAACAATTCCCTTCATTATTACCAATGTTAGTCCCTGAGTTGCAGATGCTCTGCTTTGCCTTTGTAAATTGTTAGTACCATCCTGTGTGCACTGAACAGTAATGTTTGTGGTTATTTTTTTTAAGTCTCTTTATTTATTAAATCACCTTAAGAGTGCTGTATGACAAGTTAGGTATTAATACAAAAATCAGAGAATTATGATGTATCTGTAGAAGTCAAACCTGTTTGTATGCCTATTCATTTTTCTTTTTCAAAATGTATTATGAATTTCAAAAGAACTAAAGCCACATTATAGAATAGTTATAAAATAAAAAATGAAAAAGAAGTCTCTCAGAACCCATCAGTAATTAATTTTTTGGTATATTTCTTACGTAATTCTTCTTATTTATATTTTCAACATATTTATGAGGATATGTTTCTAATCACTCTGATATAGAACTAATTAATATTTGCTCATTACTCTTCATAACCACAGTTTTTAATGGGTGTTTTATAGTTCATTCATTCTTCTATTACTACATCTTTAATCTGTTTTCCATTAAGATAACTATGTAAATAACAGTCTCTTTTGAGTACATCTATTTCCATGTTTCAGATTTTATTCTTTGTAAGTACTTAACACTTCCCTCTCTAATAAATTATTTAAACTTATAGCTATATCATGTTATGCAGGAAACAGCTTTTCAAAATATGTAAAATAACTCTGCAAAACACCATCACTACTCGCTAAAACTAAAAACATACTTTCTCCATGAAATTCTTCTTAAACTTTTTCTCATCTGAATTTTATCTCCATTCATATAGCTAGTTTCTCCTTGGCTCCCAAGTACAAATAACTCTGGAAGTGTTTCTCACTCTCATGGCATTTTGTACCTTTATGTGATAGCACTTATGTCAAGTATAATTAGTAATTATTTGTGTGATATTTAATGTTTATGTCTTTCAGTAGATAATATGCTACACTGCAGCAGAGACTCACCTATGTTGCTACTTTTACACCCAAGTGTCTGGCACACAGCTTGTAGTCTTGTTTGTTGATTTAATGATTTAACAGTTTAAAATTATTTTGTACAGTGTTATGCTAAGTAGTACGGGGAATATATAGTAATATATGACAGTTATTGCCTTTAAAGAATTATAATAAAAATGAACCCTTACTATTATTTTTAATACATCATAGAAAAAAGTTCATGGGCTATAAAACCAAATTGACCTACAAAACAAAAAGGCAACCTCAGTTCAGTTCAGTTCACTTCAGTTCAGTTGCTCAGTCGTGTCCGACTCCTTGCGACCCCATGAATCGCAGCACACCAGGCCTCCCTGTTCACCACCATCTCCCGGAGTTCACTCAGACTCACATCCATCGAGTCCGTGATGCCATCCAGCCATCTCATCCTCGGTCGTCCCCTTCTCCTCCTGCCCCCAATCCCTCCCAGCATCAGAGTCTTTTCCAATGAGTCAACTCTTCTCAGGGAAAGATATTTGCAAATTATATGACTCATAAAGGGTTAATATCCAAACTATATAAACAGCTCATACAACTCAATATCCTTGACTCGTTTCTGATCTTAATGGGAAAATTTCTAGTTTCTCACCATTAAATATGACATTAGCTGTGTTTTCCATAGATATTCTTTAACACTTTGAGGAAGTTCACCTCTATTACCAGTTTACTGAGAATGGGTGTTGGATTCTGTCAAATGCTTTTACTGTATTTATTGTTATGATCATGTGATTTTTTTCATCCATAGTCTGTTGATGGGATGCCTTACATTACTTGATTTTAGATATTGAACCAGGCTTGCACATCTGAGACAAATTCCACTTGGTTGTCATGTATAATTTTTAAATATATCATTGGATTTGATTTGCTAAAATTTTGTTAAGAGTTTTTTGTATCTATGCTCATGAGAGATATTGGCCTTTAATTTCTTTTTTAAAAAATAATGTATTTGTCTGGTTTTGGTATTAGTCTAAGACTAGCCTTATAGAACAAGTTAGGAGTATTTTCTCTGCCTCTATACTCTGAAAGTGATTATAGAGAATTAGTATAATTTCATCCTTAAATGTTTGGTGTAACTCAACAATGAACTCACCTGGGTCTGGTGCTCTCTTTTTTGGAAGAGATCCAATTATTGATCAAATTTCTTTAATAGATATAGGCCTATTCAGATTTTATCTATTATCTATTTATTCTTGTGTGAATTTTGGCATATTGTGTCTTTCAAGAAGTGGTCCATTTCATCTACAGTAGCAAATTTTGGGGCATACAGTTGTTCATGGTACTATTTTATTATCCACGGGACCTTTAGTGATGTTCCCTCTTTCATTTCTGACATTAGCAATTTGTATTCTTTCTTTTTTTCTCTTAATTAGTGTTGCTAGAGGCTATAAATTTTATTGATCTTCTCAAAAACATATTTAGATCATTAATTTTCTCTATTGATTCCCTGTTTTTGAGTTCATTGATTTCTTTAATTTTTTTAAATCATTTCTTTTCTTTTGCTTACTTTATCATTAATTTTCCTTTTTTTTTCTAGTTTCCTAACGTTGAAGCTCATTGATCATTGAGATTTTAGATATTCTTTTCTAAAAAAATGAATTTATTGCTATAAATTTCCTTGTGAAAGTGAAGTCACTCAGTCGTGTCCAACTCTTTGCGACCCCATGGACCGTAGCCTAACAGGCTCCTCTGTTCATGGGCTAAAATTTCTTTGTAAGCACTGCTTTTATGGCATCCCACAACTTTTTATAAGCTGTGTTTTCATTTTTGCTTAATTTAAAGTGATTACCTTTAATGTTACAGCATAGTTCAGGACACTGATTAACAAGCTAGTACTTTCCCCAGTGAACATCCATTTCTGTCATTCAGCAAAGCCTTAGTGTTGATTGAGATGTGGATACCAGATGGGCTTATAGTAACCATTCTTGGAATTTAGACTTTCAGTTTTAATATTAGCTAACCACTTCTGGAGTTTAAACTCCTGATCAAAATATTACCTGTACATGGTTGTAAATCTGACACATACATACACATGCCGCCACCTCAGGGTCTGGGCTGAGTTTTAATGTAAATTAATACATCATTATATATACCCAGGATATGGAAGCAACCTAAAAGTCCATCAACAAAGGAATGGATAAAGATGTGGTACATATATACAATGGAATATTACTCAGGCATAGAAAGGAAGGAAATAATGCCATTTGCAGCAACATGGGTGGACCGAGTTATTGTCATACTGAATGAAGTAAGTCACACAGAGAAAGACAAATACAGTATGATATCACTTACATGTGGAATCTTTAAAAAAGGCTATAAATGAACTTATTTACAAAACAGGAATAGAGTTACAGATGTAGAAAACAAACTCATGGTTCCCAGAGGGTAAGTGGGTGGGAGGGGATAAATTGGAAGATTAGGATTGGCACACATATACACACAGTACTATGTATAAAATAAATAATCAATAAGAACCTACTGTACAGCACAGGGAACTCTACTCAATATTCTGTAACAGCCTATATGGGAAAAGAATCTAAAAACGTGGATATATGTATATGTATAACAGATTCACTTTGCTGTATACTTGAAACTAACACAATATTGTAACTTAACTACATCATAACATTCCACTTTAAATATTTCAGATTATATCCTTAACTGTAGGTCAATTCAGGAAGAGAAATGGGGTCAGTACTTCAAACCCTGTGAACTCTGATAATGGTCATCACATTTCCACAAAGTGAAATACTCTGTATTTGATATGTAGTCACATGACTTTTGGCCATTCAATGCATCTTAAAGAAGAAACCATCAATTCCTACTTAGTGCTCTCACTCTAATATGGGATGCTCATTTAAATTTCTGCCCTTTCATAGCTACTTGATAAGAAAGTATAAAAATAATTCTTTTTAAGCTCTGTATATCTGTAGTTACAGAGAAGAAAAATATTAGCTAAAGGTGAATCTGAGAAGTAACATTGTTGAAAAACATTTGAGAAAGTTTTACTGATTTCTACCAACCTCCCTGGCTTTCTGGGGGCAAAAAGTTAAAAGGACAGTCTCATACACAAAAGACTCATAATCCACTGGGAACAGTAAGAATTTTGTTCAAAAGTAAGATGGAAAACCAAGGACAGCAAGTGTTTAGATTAAGAATCAAGAATTAGATGGGCTATCAGAAGTTTAGCTGTTGAATATAAATTAAAAGACACTTACTCCTTGGGAAGAAAGTTATGACCAACCTAGACAGCATATTAAAAAGCAGAAACATTACTTTGTCAACAAAGGTCCGTCTAGTCAAGGCTATGGTTTTTCCAGTGGTCATGTATGGATGTGAGAGTTGGACTGTGAAGAAAGCTGAGCACCGAAGAACTGATGCTCTTGAACTGTGGTGTTGGAGAAGATTCTTGAGAGTCCCTTGGACTGCAAGGATCTCCAACCAGTCCATCCTAAAGGAAATCAGTCCTGAATATTCATTGGAAGGACCGATGCTGAAGCTGAAACTACAATCCTTTGGGCGCCTGAGGTGAAGAACTGACTCACTGGAAAAGACTCTGATGCTGGGAAAGATTGAAGGCGGGAGGAGAAGGGGACGACAGAGGATGAGATGGCTGGATGGCATCACCGACTCAATGGACATGAGTTTGAGTAAACTCCGGAGTTGGTGATGGACAGGGAGGCCTGGCGTGCTGCGGTTCATGGGGTCACAAAGAGTCAGACATGACTGAGCGACTGAACTGAACTGAGTGATTAATTTATTGAGTACCTGCTATCATGTTTATTTCATTCTGAAGTGTCATATAATTCAGTTTCTTAATATCAGCTTTTTTAAGAGAGAAAAAAAACCTCTAAATTCTATGCTAAATGTGTATATTGGTTATAAGATACATTTTCAAAAATTTAAAAAATGTAAAGAAACATGTTCATTCTATAAGTGCTAAACACGGTGGGTATAAAGATGTGCTAACTAGTCATGGACCTAAATTAGGGAGGTTAATCTATTGGAGTTACACATGCATCACATCACATAAAATATTGGTCTGCTAATATATTGGATACTAGAGTAACAGATTCTCTTCTTTGTGTTGACCCAACCAACTGCAAAGATGAATACATCTCTAGTCTTTCTTTAGCTAGCTATCTTGAGAGCTTTAGTTTACTACTATATTGAAGAAATATTTCATTTTACATAAGCAGAATGATTTATTCTATTTTGCCATTTGTTAAAATCACAACAACCTAGAGAAAGTTATTTCCACAAAATGATTACTTATTGATAACGAAATATTCACCTTGACCATCTCGGGTAATCGGTATATTCTTAAAACTAAATTATCTTGACAGTTGTTCTTGGTAAAAGAGGAAAGCTTATTGCTTCAAAGATAGGGTTATATAATAACACATTATAAGGTTAGGATGACAGAGGAGCTAAGAAACTCTTTTTAAAAAATTAAAGACATTTTGTTATTTGATTGGTATAACTATGAATTTAAAGATATCTGCATATAAGAGGCCCAAGGGTAAAGAATATCTGAAATGTAGGTGCTAAATATAAAACCTCTGTTTCAATATCTCACACTTAAACAAAATATGTGGCAGCACAAGCATATCAAGCTTACAAAGATTGCAGTCTCAGATATTCTGCATCCTAGCTATGACACTTTCTAATAATTTTTCTCATAAAAACTGTGAAAGCATGAGGCCAGTAACATCAGTACAAAACCTTAGGTGAGCATGAGTATAACGCTGCTTACACACTTCAATCACTCAGTCATGTCCGACTTTTTGTGACCCCATGGACTGCAGCACGCGAGGCCTCCCTGTCCATCACCAACTCCCAGAGCTTGCTCAAACTCATGTCTATTGAGTAGGTAATGCCATCCAACCACCTCATAACTGTTGCTCCCTTCTCCTCCCACTTTCAATCTTTCCCAGGATCAGACTCTTTTCAAATGAGTCAGTTCTTCACCTCAGGTGCCCAAAGGATTGTAGTTTCAGCTTCAGCATCGGTCCTTCCAATGAATATTCAGGACTGATTTCCTTTAGGATGGACTGGTTGGAGATCCTTGCAGTCCAAGGGACTCTCAAGAGTCTTCTCCAACACCACAGTTCAAGAGCATCAATTCTTCAGCACTCAGCTTTCTTTATGGTCCAACTCTCACATCCATACATGACCACTGGAAAAATCATAGCTTTGACTACATGGACCTTTGTTGGCAAAGTAATGTCTGCCTTTTAATATGCTGTTTAGGTTGGTCATAACTTTTCTTTCAAGGAGCAAGTGTCTTTTAATTTCATGGCTGCAGTCATCATCTGCAGTGATTTTGGAGCCCAGAAAAATAGTCTGACACTGTTTCCACTGATTCCCCATCTATTTGCCATGAAGTGATGGGACCAGATGCCATGATCTTAGTTATCTCAATGCAGAGTTTTAAGCCTACTTTTTCACTCTCCTCTTTCACTTTCATCAAGGCTCTTTAGTTCTTCTTCACTTTCTGCCATAAGGGTGGTGTCATCTGCATATCTGAGGCTACTGATATTTCTCCTGGCAATCTTGATTCCAGCTTGTGCTTCATCCAGCCTAGCATGTCTCATGATGTGCTCTACAAATAAGTTAAATAAGCAGGGTGACAATATACAGCCTTGATGTACTCCTTTTCCTATTTGGAACCAGTCTGTTGTTCCATGTCCAGTTCTAACTGTTGCTTCCTGACCTGCATACAGGTTCTCAAGAGGCAGATCAGGTGGTCTGGTATTCCCATCTTTTGAAGAATTTTCCACAGTTGTGGTGATTCACACAGTCAAAGGCTTTAAGCGTAGTCAATAAAGCAGAAATAGATGTTTTTCTGGAACTCTCTTACTTTTTCAATGATCCAACAGATGTTGGCAATTTGATCTCTGGTTCCTTTGCCTTTTCTAAAACCAGCTTGAACATCTGGAAGTTCACGGTTCACGTATTGCTGAAGCCTGGCTTGGAGAATTTTGAGCATTACTTTGCTAGCATGTGAGATGAATGCAATTGTGCAGTAGTTTGAGCGTTCTTTGGCATTGCTGTTCGGGGGACTGGAATGAAAACTGACCTTTTCCAGTCCTGTGTCCACTGCTGAGTTTTCCAAATTTGCTGGCATATTGAATGCAGCGCTTTCACAGCATCCATTTTCAGGATTTGAAATAGCTCAACTGGAATTCCATCGCCTCCACTAGCTTTGTTTGGAGTGATGCTTCCTATGGCTCACTTGACTTCACATTCCAGGATGTCTGGCTCTAGGTGAGTGATCACCCCATCGTGGTTATCTGGGTCATGAAGATCTTTTTTGTACAGTTCTTCTGTGTATTCTTGCCACCTCTTCTTAATATCTTCTTCTTCTATTAGGCCCATACCATTTCTGTCCTTTATTGAGTCCATCTTCGCATGAAATGTTCCCTTGGTTTCTCTAACTTTCTTGAAGAGATCTCCAGTCCTTCCCATTCTATTGTTTTTCTCGATTTCTTTGTACTGATCACTGAGGAAGGCTTTCTTATCTCTCCTTGCTATTCTTGCTACACAAGAGAAGACTCTACATATGGATATCACCAGATGGTCAACACCGAAATCAGATTGATTATATTCTTTGCAGCCAAAGATGGAGAAGCTCTATACAGTCAACAAAAACAAGGCCAGGAGCTGACTGTGGCTCAGATCATGAACTCCTTATTGCCAAATTCAGACTCAAATTGAAGNACCAGATGGTCAACACCGAAATCAGATTGATTATATTCTTTGCAGCCAAAGGTGAAGAAGCTCTATACAGTCAGCAAAAACAAGACCAGGAGTTGACAGTGGCTCAGATCATGATCTCCTTATTGTCAAATTCAGACTTAAATTGAAGAAAGTAGGGAAAACTACTAGACCATTCAGGTATGACCTAAATGAAATCCCTTACAATTATATAGGAGAAGTGAGAAATAGCTTTAAGGGACTAGATCTGATAGAGTGCCTGATGAACTATGAATGAAGGTTTGTGACATTGTACAGGAGACAGGGATCAAGACCATCCCCAAGAAAAAGAAATGCAAAAAAGCAAAATGGCTGTCTGAGGAGGCTTTACAAATAGCTGTGAAAAGAAGAGAAGTGAAAAGCAAAGGAGAAAAGGAAAGATAACGATGCTTAAAGATTGATTAGTGTGAAAAGGTCACAGTGACAAGAACAGGACAGTCACCAAAAGTGTCATGTGGAGTTCATGAAATAGCAAATGTTTTGTGCAGAAGTGTGAGGTTATATAATACATCAGAGTAGCCATTATAGTCAGCAATAACTTTCAGGCAATGCACATGACGGAAAGTACAATGATAAACACAAGCATTATATGCATAGCAAAAGAGATTTGTTTTACTACTCCAAAGAGTAAGTGATGGCAGTACCTAAGCAGATTCATGTATACAGTGTGAGTGGTTCCAGAAATTAGGGAATCATGCTATGAAAGCTGAAGACAATGCAGTAAGGGTATGTGGTCAGCACCACATTTCTCAGGGAGACTTTTATTCTACGTTTTTTTCTTTTACCCGTTTCAGGGTCAAGTACCACTAAAACCTCACTATCAGGATGAACCAGTCTTTCCATCGCTTCTACCTCCTAACTTGGGTTGGGGAGGACAGTTGGGCAACGGAACACAGTGATTAGCACACCATTCTTGCTCAGTCTTCAAACTGTTAGCTTTCAAACAAGCACACTGTGATAAACCATAACTAAACTTGTGGGGATCTTTCTTTAAAACATGGAGATGGAAAAGGAGAGGACCTGTGCCATTCTTCTCTTGATTGCCATGATAGGAAGGAATCATGGACAAATACAGCTATTTTTATGCAAAATATCCTCTGATCATTTGTCTTAACCCACAATTCGACTTGATCTCATCACGTTTTGACTGCTGGGACACTGCAATCCATGTTTATCTACGCTCTCTGCATGATCTTTAACCTCTCTCTTTCCTTCATCTCTCTGTTCTCATTTTCAAACCCATGTAGCTTTTTCTATCACAAGTTACCATTCTCATGATCCCACTGCCTTCTCCAGAGGCACTTTTTTCATTTTTTGACACCAAAATGGCCTATGCAATGCTTTTTCCATTTCTTTACCACCTCCTCCCTTCTGATTTTTTTGCCAACAGGCTTCTAGTCCTGCTCCCCTCCTCACCCAATACCTTTCCTTAGAACTAACAATGATCTCTTTTCCTTATTCTGTTTGATCTCTATACCACTGTCTTCTCTAAAAATTTCTTGATACAGTCTTGACCCTTGCCTTCTATAGCCTGAAATTATTCACGGTTTTCTGCCTTTCTGATGACTCTTTCTTGTTTTTTATCTATTGGTTGCATTTTTTCATTCTTCTTCCTTCAAGCTGTGACCATTATTCACAGTTCAGTCCTTGCTTGTCTGTTTTTCTTCCTTTCTAGACCAGGGGATTTTAAATTGTGTTCCTTGATCTAAAATACCTTAGAAGCTGCTACTGAGAACCCAGGGAATGAATGAAAGTGTGGACAACTGGTGCCTTCCCACTACTTCAAACAGAATAGCTCTGATTTTATTTATTTGTTCCATATTGTTTATTTTGGAGAGCACTAATTTACGGAAAACTACATCAGAATCATAAAACCTGAATCTAATTTCTTTTTTTACCACTATCTATATAACTTTGGACAAATATTTCAAAGCATTAATAAATTTCTAAATCCAAACTTGTGTCCTTCCCTCCACCTAAACTACTCTCCAGCTCTACTCCGCAGTACCTTTCTAATTCCTACTGATTTTTTGGTTTTCTGTCACTTCCTCCAGGAAGTCTTCTCTGAATCTGAGATCTGGGTTAGGTGTTCTGACATGGTACCATAGCAATCTGAACAAATCCTTTAACACAATACTTATTTGGTTGTCTGTTGGTTCACATTTCCTACTAAACTGGAAGCTCACTGAGAACAGACTATTATTCATGATTTACCTAGCTTAGGGCATGTAGTAGGTTTGAAGTCCCAAGCAGAGAGAATTTTATATTCAGCAAAGATACCCAAATTAGGTGACACTGCTCTCTTTTCAACTAAACATAAATGAAAAGGCATGTATCAATGTTATCTCTCATTGTGATCAAACTGCTTTCCCCATCTGCCTGTTTTCTGAATGTCCCTGACACCTCCTTCATCTACTTTTGAATCCTATTCACAACATCCTCACCATTTACTTTTATTGGGGAAGTTATTTTATATTCCACTGATTATTTTTTGGGGGGTCCTAAAACAGAGATGCACTGTTAAAGATATCTGCAATGACCAAGAAAACATCAAAATACTAATTCATCTTGTTTTCAACTCTGTATCATTACATCATTCTTAACAAGATTATAACATTGCACTATTTTGGCCTAATATTAACAATATCAACTTCTAATAGTAAACAAAGATGAAAAATCTTCAAAGGAAGATTTTGAGGGCATATCTGAGCAGTTTATAAGAAAAGTATTAGTAGCTGATATAGAGATTATAACTGCCTGGTAAAGAACGTATTGCTTTAAATATTTGCTGTTTAAAATGTACATATAATAACAAAAAAAAAATCCTAAAATTAAATCAAAGAAAAGTAATATAATCTTCACATATACTCTGTTAATATGGCCTTAGAGAAATCCCATCTTTAATCCTAAACTCTAACATCACCCTCAGCAACCATATTGGGGTACTTTCATCATAAATGTCATAGGTTCCAAGAGCAAAATTACATTTCAATTCAGTGCTATTTTATTTAAGAGTTTATCATATTTTCAAACACCAAGCTAACACAATTTAGACCCAATAAGTATCTTTTACCTCACTGCTTAAAATCTGGAATCTTAGCTTTTTACTACTATGATTCTTCAGATTATATTAAATGGAAAAGGTCCTAAAAAGACCAAAATCAAAAATATTTTACAATAAAGCTATCTCTGTATAGCAAAATTGATCATGGTTCATTATCTGCTTAACAGAGAATGCTTGACAAATAGAACTTCAAAAAGATATTCTTGGAATAGATGTTATAAAGAAAACTCATGTATCAGATGAGTAGCTGATTAGATGAAATCCTGTGCAGCACTGAGAGACCAAGATTTAGGTCACGAATCAATTCAAGGAAGTCGATCTGCTGACTAAGTTTCTCATGTTTCTTGTAACAATAGTAATATTTGTATAAAGAAAAGCCGCACAGCCAACAGGGGAAATGGTACTTACGAGTACTGTGTCAGCAGTTCCAAATCATTATGCATGTTGATTGGATATGCTTCGCTGAGTTCAAACAACTTCTCTAGGGCCTCATAAATGAAAATGATGCAAATAAGAGAAGCAAAAGCTTCTTCAGTAAACCGGGTGATATAGCAGACAAGGGAGCTTGCATCAGTGGCCACAAGTATGATACACAGGGTTGCAGTCCAAAGTCCAATACTAGCTCTTAAAGATAGGTATGACAGCCCATATTCTCTAGGAGGAGGGAAGAACAGGGGAAAGAAGGTCATTGAACTTCAAGTTTGTCACCATTTTTAGTAGATGGAAATAAGTTTAATTCAGGAAGCGAAAGTAAATAAGCTTCACATCCCATGAGTATCTAAACTCAAAACTTTGTCTACAGGGAACACCTAAGGGTACAAAACTCAAAGAGGTTTTTCAGTGCTTAGAACTGAATATAATTTTTTATAAATATTACATAAAAAATACATAAATATTTTACTGTTTCTTTATTTCCATGGAGAGACAAAAATGGCAAGCTGAATCAAATCAGCAACTTCCACCTCTGCCAGCAGATTTCCAAATGTGAAGCTGAGAGAAGCATAAACACAGTAGAGGGATAGACAGGGACTAAGGGCGAAAAGTATATAATACTTACTTGCAAAATTTAAACAAAATCTTTTCAAACACCAAAACTGGTCCTGTACTGCCTAGTATGGTAAGAGGCTGTCCACCAAAGAGAGAATAGGCTATTCCAGTCATGGATGCTCCAAAGAGAGACTCGATTGCACTCTGTGTGGAGATATAAATGATTCCATTATCTAAGCTGTACAGGCCACCATTATAACTGGGCAAAAAATATATAAAATACATGGGTCTATTCTATGAAGCACCTACCAGCAACCTTGGGCAGGAGGTGGGGTGGGAGGATTAGAAAAGGGGCAGGCCGTCAAAATATGAATGGTAGTAGACAAGGATACATTATCTCCCTCTTCCTTATCTTCCTTATCTTTCTTTCACTTACTAAAAGTTCACATGTATTCACAACAAATGTCTGGCAGAAGCATGGCCTATGTAAGTGGGAAATGAACCTCATAAGCCGAGAAGGCAATGGCACCCCACTCCAGTACTCTTGCCTGGAAAATCCCATGGACAGAGGAGCCTGGTGGGCTGCAGTCCATGGGGTCGCTAAGAGTCGGACACAACTGAGCGACTTCCTTTTCACTTTTCCCTTTCTTGCATTGGAGAAGGAAATGGCAACCCACTCCAGTGTTCTTGCCTGGAGAATCCCAGGGACAGGGGAGCCTGGTGGGCTGCTGTCTATGGGGTCACACAGAGTCGGACACGACTGAAGTGACTTAGCAGCAGCAGCAGCAGAACCTCATAAGAGGTAAGGACCAATCTAAAGCTAGCCTAAGACTGGGGGCCAGGGATGAGATCAGAACCTTGTGCAACGAAAGAATTATCTGTTCTGAGATTACCAGTTCCACTAGTCAAGAAGTTCATATGAAGTTCATCTGCTAGACCATACATCAAATCTCTCCTCATAAAGGAATTCAAAATGAAACGCACACTCATCTAACTACGAATCTTAAATGCTGATTCAAATTCAAGTTCAGAGAAAAGAATAATACATACTATTCGACCCTCAGTTGCTTCTCCCAACAGTCCTCCAAATGTGATGACGGGAGACATACATGCGCAGTAGAGAAACAGAAAAGATGCTAAACACTGCAGGCTGAAAGCATCTGTGAAGTCACTCCAGAAGTATGGAGCTTTTCTTTTGATATCTAAAATAAGTCCCCCAAAAATCCTAAGACAGGGGGGGAAAACACAATAGTGACATACAAAGATAAAACACACGTAAGTCAAAATACTCATTTGCATTGTTGCCAGGTCACAGTGTAGGTTTTCCATCAGCAGAGATGAGACCCGTATTAACCTGCTAGGTTTTACACCATAATCTACAGGAATAGCTTTGTACCACTAAGGCACTTCAATTCCTAGCGAAAAATCATGTCAACAACCTCAAAAGCCCTAGCTTCTCTCAAACTAGGTTCTCAGCTGTTCAACAATCAAAATTCAAACAGTGAGATTTAAGGATTACTCTAATCTCTGTTCCATTTTACAAAAACCTAGTCCTCAAATCAGGCCTCTTATCCTCAGTCATTGGCAATATTGGAATTGTTTACATTCCATTAAGTGTAGCAGAAAGTGAAGGAGGGAAGGTAAACTGATTTTTATATAGCCTAATAGTGAACATCAACCTAGAGAGAATAGGTGGTATATAACCATGGCTCCAGCTATCCACTCTCTTTGTCAAAAAAATCGCTTGCCAAATAATATTTCATACAGGCACTTAAATGGCCTTATGGACGACAATAATACTTAGTAGAGAGAGGTAAGTTCCATTATTGTTTTCATTTTTGGAAAACTAACACAGGGGCCTTATAATAAGCAACCTAGAAAATGTACTTTTGATTCACTGTTGCTAAACATATTCAAACATCTAAAATTAACAAGACAATAATGACCTTACTTGGGGTAAATGTGTGTATTCTAAAAATATCAAAAAAACACATTAGAAACATGTAAAGGATGATGTTTTGGTAGGAGGAGGGGAGTGGGAGAAGCATTAAATTGTGAAATGTCTAAAATCTGAGGATGAAATTTTTTAATCTATTAGTAATGAGAGCATTAAACAGGTATTCTCATTCTTTGAACATTTACTAACAATATGCAGATTTAACATTTGACTACTAAAAGCTCTTTGTGCTCTTTGGAATAGAGATGTCATATTAAAATGAATAAGGCTATGACTAAGTTCCTACATGGAGGTTAAAAAAAACTGTTGTGTTCAACATACTGCAAGTATGCTAAATACACCAAGGTTATGGAAAAATATTAAAGGTTTGTTCTTTATTTTTTAAATAGGAATATAATGTGGCAATCTAAGAATCACTTCAAAAATGATTGTTCTCTTTAGAAGCAAATTCCTATCTGCCTTGAAAAATGTATCTCTTCAGAATAACTGAAAATTCTGTTATTTTTAATGGCCCTGATATAGACACAATAGTAACATATTAATAACTATCTTATTATTATTTGAGTGATCGAATCATTACATTTTCCACGTCCACCAGAAGGATGTGGAGCAGGAGAGGTTGAAAAGGATGAAATTTCAATTGAAAAAAAAAAAGGACATTTAAAATTCAGAGAAGTTTGCAAAGAACCTATGAAAATTCACACACATACACAAAGATCATCTTAGTTTGGGTTCTCTTACTTGTGTTTAGTAAAACACATGCATAATTTTTATTTGGGGGATCATTTCTGAATGATGTGTTAACTTCTCAAAGTCATAATTCGAAACAGATTTAATCTACTAGTCTATTTATTCATGTACTTATTTTTTACATCCCACCTAATCCCCAAAAGAATGTGAGGTGGTTATGAATGATCACTTTGTAGTTAATATTTATAGGCTTGATAGCACTTTCTATTAGACTACTGTTTTCTAATTAACTACTTATTAGGCCATACATTAGTCTAAATAGCTGTTATATTACAGTGTAATAAACGTGCTTTTAGCAGCAAAAATCTAAATCCAGAAGTGGGAGGTCACTGCAGAGAACAGTACAAGAGCAGCCCAGGTGTGCACCAGCAACTCCAGGAGAGCAGATGAGTAATGGATACTTGAAGTCCTGTCAGCAACAGAATCTGTGGAAGAACTCTGGAGGAGCGAAGATACCGGATATTGGTGACCTGGGAGGATTTAGGAAGCAGTAAGGAAAAGTGAACTTTGAAAAAAATAAATCTAAACTATGTGGCACGTTACACCTGAGAGAGAGGGGGGGGAAAAAAAACAACACCCAAAATAAAAAGACAGCATTTGAAAATTTGGAAGTAAACAGAAGGAATTACAATGTTTCCAGTAAAGGGAAAGGGAAAAAAGTGTCTGAATCATCTCAAATTAGGTACCAGACTGAGGAAGACATTTCCTCTAGAGACAAAACATAGAAAAAGGGAAAGAACAGAGGAGAATTAAAATGCACAGAGTTGTCAGGAACTGGAAAGTCAGCTTAGAGGACACAGTGGGAGCAGTACCGGAGGTGGCCCTGAGGAGAGGGGGGCACCAAGCCTGCAAGTTTTTGCAACTGCCGTCAATTATAATGGAGGCTGTGTGCACATATTCCCTGAAGAGAGACCCACCCAAAGGTTTCTGATTTTCTGCTCACACATTTCTTGGAGAGAGACAAGCTGTCAAAAAAACCATAAAGAATCATTTTAAGAAATAAATTGAAGCTTTCATCTCTTCAAAGATGTGTGATTAGAAAAATAAATCATATAGCTCTTTCAGATTACTATCATAAAAATAAAAATATTATTATATACATCCTACTTGCATGTAATGAGACAGGGTCTATACGACTGAGTTCTTGGTATTTATTTTCATTTCCATTTTGAACTTGGAAGTTTTCAACAGGCTCTTTTGGAAGGGGCAACTGACAGTTTTCTCATTCATTCTAAGAACCTGTGAATGTGTTTTATGCACAGCAATGTGAAAGACTACGTATATAAAATGGAATGGCGTGTTCACTGTTCTGGTTTAATAATAATGACAATCATTAATGATGAGATATCAAATTTATTAGCATATTTACCCCCAAAGAGTAGGTATTCAAAGTATAAAAACAAATTAGTCCTCAAAACAGTAATTCCCAACACAAAAGTGATATACCATTTGGTCTTTGAAGTCCCATACAAGGGCTTTTCACTAACCTTCCAGTTCGCTGGAGCTCAGGTCCACTATGTCCTCCATGGGGCTCAGCTTCCCCATGAGCTGCTGTTCCATTTGGTACAGCAGGAATCTTCCTCTTCTCCTGTGGGAAGATTATTGTTTTTAATTTCAGGTGTTAGTTGTAAACAATAAAAACAAATTTTTTTCCCTTGAGGCAATATACAGAGCAGTTAAAAATCCAGGCTCTGTACTTATTTGCTATACAACCTCTAGAAAGTTATTTAGCCACCTAAAGCCTCAGTTCTCGCCTCATTTTACTGGTGATAACTCTGATGGCAAAGCATCTGCCTCCAATGCGGGAGACATGGATTCGATCCCTGGTTAGGGAAGATCCCCTGAAGAAGGAAATGGCAACACACTCCAGTACTCTTGCCTGGAAAATCCCATGGATGGAGGAGCCTGGTAGGCTACAGTCCAAGGAGGGGGCAAAGAGTCAGACATGACTGAGAGACTTCACTTTCACTTTCCATTGAGAGAATGAAATGAGGTGAGGCATCCTTATTCTTTCTTTCAAAGAATATTTATTGAGTGCCTAGTGTGTGCCATTCATTTTTAAGGGATGCTATAGATGCAAAAGTGAGCAAGAAAAAGCATTCTGTTAGTGGAGGCAAAATAATCCTATAATGTCAGGCAGAGATAAAGATGATATAGCTAACAGTGTTAGTCGCTCAGTCATGTCTGACTCTGAGTGATTCCATGGGCTACTGTAGCCCACCAGGCTACTCTGTCCATAAAATTCTCCAGGCAAGAAAACTGGAGTGGGTAGCCATTCCCTTCTCCAGGGGAGGATCTTCCCTACCCAGAGAGGGTAAAGAACTTGCCTGCAATGCAGGAGACCTGAGTTCAATCCTTGGGTCCAGAAGATCCCCTAAAAAAGGGAATAGCTACCCACTCCAGTATTCTTGCCTGAAGAATCCCTTGGACAGAGAAGCCTGGCGGGCTACAATCTGTGGGGTCACAAAGAATTGGACATGACTGAGCAACTAACACTCTCACTACTACTCTGAGATAGAGATCCGAAAAAAACTACAACAAGAAGGGGTGAGAGGGGACTGGGATTAGGATAGGTTGAGGTAAGGAGGTGTTACTGGTGGTATAAGCCTAGTCTAGTTCAGCTGTTCAATGAACATTAACTGTTATCATTAGCTATTTTTAAAGTATGTTTCCCTCTCTGATTCTGGCTCATATCTTCCTACTCAAGCTTCTTTCTGATACAAATCAGAAAGACTACTGCAAAAGGAAGCTTTTAATAGAGCCAACGACAAAACACTGAGGTTATGTAAGTGCTGTTTCTCTTCAGATCTATTCCACCCACTTCTGTCAGTGATAGAGAGTTTAAAAAATCAGAAAAGCCTTCCTACTGGTGATCTTAGAGCATATTGATGTGTTCAAAAATGCTTAAAAGGGAAAAAAATTAATGGTGAAATTAAATTTTTTACTTAACTGCCATTCCAAAATAGTGTAAACATATAAACATGTTCTTCATGCTTAGTGTAAACTGAACAAGTTCAGTTCAGTCACTCAGTCGTGTCCGACTCTTTGCGACCCCATGAATCGCAGCACGCCAGGCCTCCCTGTTCATCACCATCTCTCCGAGTTCACTCAGACTCACATCCATTGAGTCAGTGATTCCATCCAAATGATCTTATTACAATGAGACACTTAGATAAAATGGTACAGATTTAAAATATGACAAAAAATATATTTTGAAATGCAAAAAATATAGGAAAGTTCATTGACTGATATTTTAAAATTTCCCAGGTATATAAATAGATACAATGAACTTAAGTTCAAAGATAAAAGACAATATGTCTGTCAACGATGAAGGAACTGCCTTTACAGGTAAATAACTATCATATGTTAGTAAAGGGCTTTAACAGTGGCCCTTAATATCCTCAATACCCAATAATCACCTGGGGAAACATTTCTTAGCAAGTCTAAGAAGGCAAGTGGGTATTATTTGTTCTTTCTGGGGAATTATCCCTTAACTGCATAAATTAATTCATTGTTTTACTATGAGAAAAGCTATTTGCCTTATACAGTGATAAGCCAAATGATAAACCATGAAAGATATTCATCATTCTAAAGTACCTATTTCCTCAAGGAGTGCCTTCTTACAGTAGGGACAAAGAGTTTAGAAAAAATAATTGTGTACTGGTGAATATTCTGAGGGAAATACAGGAAACGTTTTTTGTTGTTCAGACTTGACTGAAGGGCCCACAGTACAGCATAGGGAACTATACTCAATATCTATAACAGCCTCTAATGGAAAATAATTTTTAAAATAATATATATACACACACATATATATGTATATTTGTATGTATATGCATAAAACTGAATCACTATTATACACCTGAAACAAACACATTGTAAATCAGCTATATTTCAATAAAAGATAAAATAAATAAAATTTGTTTCTGAGTTTCTTCTGATATCTTCAACCTGAATTACTGGAAGAAAACACTGAACAGATCTTCCTTTTGGGGATTGAGAGAGGTTTGATAGATTTAATAAGATCCCCAAGATGTCCATATTTATGTAGCATTATGTACATGCCAGATTCTGAGGACAGTTATGATGTTAAACTTATTTTTCATATGCAGGATTTATAATAATAAAGAAATAAAAATGATGGAAAAGCAAAAATTTAGAACATACTAAAGGTATCTGCAAGGTGTGGGGAGGAAGAAATGGCAATGATAAAAAGAGTGATCTGGCAGGCTGAGAGAGTGTCATTTGAGAAAAACTTGAGGGAGTCAAGAAAATTAGCCATAAAATAACTGGGGGAACATCCAGGCAAAGAACAGCCAGTGAGTGGGACAGTCTTAAGGCAGGAGTGTGCTGCAGAAATTGAGGAATAAGGAGGCAGGAGGCCAAGGAGAGGAGTGAGCAAAAAAGAAAGAGATGGGAGATGACTTAGAGGCAAAAGGAAGCCAGACTGTGGGGGTTTACTAGATCATTTTAAGTATTTGGCTTTTATTCTCAGTTAAATGAGGAGCTTTTGCAGGATTTTAAGCAAAGGAGAGCATGATCTAACACTCTGGCTGCTGTGTCAAGAACAGATTCTAGGAAACAAGAGTAGAAGGAAGGAGACTGGTTAGAGGGCTATTTCAGTAATGCAGGAGCAAAACTGATGACATAGGGGATAAACAGGGAATTGGTGGGGTAATCTTTTTGAGTAGGTATAAAGAGGCGGGATCTACTGCACAGGTAGAAAACTGACTTTGGATAATTCATCAATAGTAATATAGGAGCAGGCAGAGAATGCAGGTGCAGATGCTGGCAGGTAGATAACTGTGGTTTGGGGAATTTAAGCAGGTAAGTGGCATGAGAGAAAAGCAAGGAAGTTGAGGGTATACATAAGGGAGTGATTATAATGACTGACATAAAATTCTAATGAGTATTTCCAGGGGTATCCCTTGAGGTGACTGGTTATTAGTCTCTTAACTGAAAGTAAGAAATATTTTTTTAAAAATACTATGATTTACATACTTCTGGAAGAATAAAAACCATGGAGGTTTTTATATCCCAGAGAGGAAAATATTTGAATGAATATGAATTCAGTACTTAATTTATTTTTATTCATTTTGCTCCACATCATAAAAGAAAACATAGGTTCATAGAATCTATTATTCAATTCCAACATACATTTTAAAAATATTAATGTTGTAAAGAAACACAGAGCATATCTAATTCAAACTCATTATATAAAATTGTGTTGTCTAACATGATAGCCACTAACTACAGGTGGCTATTTAAATTTAAATTAATTAAAATTAAAAAATCAGTTCCTCACTTGCATAAGCACATTTCTAGTGCTCAATAGTGGCTTGACTTAATAGCATAGATATAGAACATTTCTATCATTGCAGAAAGTTCTATTGGACACACTGATATATAACATCAGTACAGAGAGGTTACAGCGTATGTTTTAAGGTAATAAAAAGAGATAATATCAGAACCCAGGTGCCTTGATTGTTAGTTCAGTGTTCTTTCTACTGTTGTTACTGTTTAGTCTCTTAAGTCATGTCTGACTCTTTTGCAATCCCATGGACTGTAACACGCCAGGTTCCTCTGTGCATGGGATTTCCTAGACAAGAATACTAGAGTAAGTTACCATTTCTTTCTCCAGGAAACCTTCCTGACATTGAACCCAAGTCTCTTGTACTGGAAGCTTCCCTCATAGCTCAGTTGGTAGAGAATCTGCCTGCAATGCAAGAGACCTGGGTTTGATCCCTGGGTTGGGAAGATTCCCTGGAGAAGGGAAAGGCTACCCACTCCAGTATTCTCTCCTGGAGAATTCTATGGACTATGCAGTCCATGGGGTCGCAAAGAGTCAGACACGACTGAGCGACTTTCACTTCACTTCATTTCACTCTTGCATTGGCATACTGAGCCTACTGCTTCTCAATACCCAGACTCCACATCCAATAATTAATCCTGATCTTAAAGTCTCATAAAATTAATTTTAGCTCCCATGTCTCCACTTGTCTCAGAAACATCATTTCTCAAAGGCAAGGTGTTTCCAAAAATGCTTGACTTTAGTTTTAATGTTTGAAAAACAAATTGGTGTTAACAAGTGTCTTTCAAACTCTCACATTCACCATATTACTATTTGTACTGAATTTTCCAAATAATATCAATTAAAGAGATTCTTTCTTACTACTTTAAGAAGCATTATACTGTCTTTATTAATATTGTTAGTGTGAGGATGTATACAAGTACAAAATAAGACAATCTAAACCCTTAAAATTACTCTTTAAGCAATTTACTAATTTTAGTAGTACATCAAATGAAATTATGTGATTGCGATTATAGAATCCCAGACTATAGAATCTCCTCTGAGAAAAGGAGAGCAAATAACCTTCAATAATTATGAAATAACTTAAGGATAGAAATGTAGAAATGAGCCATCAGAATAGTTTCCTTCAATTAATAGTGGGTTTGAGATGACTTTTTAAAAGACTCATGGTTAAGTTCTTTTACTCAGTCATTTACCCATCTCTGGCTAACCAGAAAAACATCTATGCTTAGAGTTGGGTCAATTAGGCCATCTGTTACTTCTACTAAGGCAGTAGAGTCAACTACAAACACAGCTGAACTCCACAGGGACCAGAGCCAAAGGCTAGGGTGAGTAGATGACAACAGGGAGAGCTGTAGGAGGCAGATTCACAAGGAATAGAGATGGCAATATCAGTGGGCTCAAAAAACATTTGGCCACCACCCTCAACAAAGTCGTGCCTGCATAAGAAAATGACCTCAAACAGTATCAGTAGTCTTTATTTCTATCTGCATTGTATGGAAGTAAAATGCACATCAGATTTTTATACGGAGGATTTTTACAATTTTTATACCATATGCCCACACAAAGGTAATACAGACATAAGAATTATGAAGAAAATTCTTGAAATCATAAATGTGATTAACAACAGTAATAGGGAGTTTTCCATACAAAATGACAACCATGATTTTGAATTTTCCTAACACTTATCAGCTTCAAAGCTATGTATCTGAGTATGGCTGGGCCGTAATGGGCTTTTCTTAAGCATATTTTCCATCCTCATTAAAATTTAAAATTTCCTCCAGTATAGCATGCTTTACTGCTAAATCACGTCAGTCGTATCCGACTTTGCGTGACCCCAAAGACGGCAGCCCACCAGGCTCCCATCCCTGGGATTCTCCAGGCAAGAATACTGGAGTGGGTTGCCATTTCCTTCTCCAGCGCATGAAAGTGAAAAGTGAAAGGGAAGTCACTCAGTTGTGTCTGACTCTTTGCGACCCCCTAGACTATAGTCTACGAGGCTCCACAGTCCATGGGATTCTCCAGGCAAGAGTACTGGAGTGGGTTGCCATTGCCTTCTCCGATAGTATGCTTTAAGTTGGGTCTGAAATGTTTTTGAACTGTGGTGTTGGAGAAGACTCCTGAGAGTCCCTTGGACTGCAAGGAGACCCAATCAGTCTATTCTAAAGGAGATCAGTCCTGGGTGTTCTTTGGAAGGAATGATGCTAAAGCTGAAACTCCAGTACTTTGGCCACCTCATGCGAAGAGTTGACTCATTGGAAAACACTCTGATGCTGGGAGGGATTGGGGGCAGGAGGAGAAGGGGACAACAGAGGATGAGATGGCTGGATGGCATCACAGACTCAATGGACGTGAGTCTGAGTGAACCCCAGGAGTTGGTGGTGGACAGGGAGGCCTGGCATGCTGCGATTCATGGGGTCACAAAGAGTCGGATACAGCTGAGCGACTGAACTGAACTGAAAATCTTTTCAGGCATGCAGTACTGTTATTTAGTAGAGTATCATTGATACACCAAATTTTTGTGTTGAATACAAAGAAGGAAGATTTTGTGTCAGGGAATTTCATGTCCCTGCCTTCTTAGAGGTTAAGTAGGTTCTGGTACCCTGGTTGCTCAGAGGTAAAGAATGTACAAGCAATGCAGGAGACTTAGGTTCAATGCTTGGGTCGGGAAGATACCCTAGAAAAGGAAATGGCAACCCACTCCAGTATTCTTGTCTGGGAAATCCCACGGACAGAGGAGCCTGGTAGGCTACAGTCCATGGGATTGCAAAGAGTCGGACACGACTGAGACCAACAGACACCAAATCAAATGTGGTGGGAAATTTAACTCAATTCTGACACCATCTACCTGGAAATAGCATCAGATTCCACAGGTCGAGAGTTCAGCCTTAGAAGACTACCCACCCCTCACACCCGATTTCAGATGCCCGTCACAAACTCGGGTTATTGGTGGTGCTCCGAACCCACTGGGGATATATTTGAAGCTCCTGTGAACCCGTTCTCGGTTGGACTAATTTGCTAGAATGGCTCGTAGTGAAGTGAAGTCGCTCAGTAATGTTCGACTCTTTGCGACCCCATGGACTGTAGCCTACTATGCTCCTCCGTCCATGGGATTTTCCATGCAGGAGTACTGGAGTGGGTTGCCATTTCCTTCTCCAGAGGATCTTCCTGACCCAGGAATCGAACCCAG
This sequence comes from Cephalophus harveyi, assembly GCA_006410635.1. Classification (NCBI taxonomy): domain Eukaryota; kingdom Metazoa; phylum Chordata; class Mammalia; order Artiodactyla; family Bovidae; genus Cephalophus; species Cephalophus harveyi. The sequence goes on from SJYT01059084.1 coordinate 86,389, forward strand.
GTCTCCCTCACTGTAGGCAGATGCTTTACTGTCTGAGCCACCAGGGAAGTCCCTAGAAAAACATTTTACTTACTTGATCACCAGTTTTATTACTAAAAGATATAACTTAGGAATAGCCATATTGAAGAGATGCATAGGACAAGGCATGGGGAAAGGGAGAGAAACTTCCATACCCTCTCTAGGCACACCACTCTTTCCAATCTCCACGTGTTCACCGACCTGAAAACTCTCTGAACCCGGACCCTTTGGGGGTTTATGGAGGCTTCATTACAAGGGCATGATTGATTAAAGCACTGGCCATTGGTGACTAAACTCAAACTCCAGCCTCTCCCCTCTCCCCTCCCTGGAGGCAGAAGGGTGCAACAGAATGTTCCAAACTCTAATCTCTTGGTAAGGCTCCACCTGGCAATCAGCCCCCATTCTTAAGAGCTTCTAAAGTAACCTCATTAACATAACAAAGACATCTTTGTTGCTTTCGTCACTTAGAAAATTCCAAGCATTTTAAGAGCTCTGTGCCAGAAATAGGGACAGAGACCAGATAAATATTTCTTATTATAATCACATCACAGAAGTTACAGTTTAAATCATTTGAATCTTCGGCTATACTATTTTAGTACCTATATTTAAAAGGCAAAAAAATGATGGTAGTCCTAAGAGTATTTTCATATATACATACCTGGGAAGGAACATTTTTGGGAGGCTCTATTCGAATGCTTGGGTCCCACTCTCCGGGAGGAAGGACAGTCACCTGATCCAGAAATTCGTCAATTCCTGACACCAAGTCATTACGATCTTTTGCTTTGTAAGCAACATCATGAAACACCTATAGAGAGAAAATAACCATTCATAAATTTAAAAAATGCGTCTAAAATCTTAATGTATTTTGTATTTTCATTTCCCAGTTAGCACACATGTGACTATAACAATTTGAATACGAAGCTCTTAACTAAAGAAGTTTTAGTGTAAAATATTATAACCTCTTTTATTCTATAATTGCACAGATGTTTATCTTTTCTTACAATGCTAGATGAATGTTGAAATTTCTGGTGGAAAGAGAAAAGGAAGGAAAAGGAGAATAGAAGGAAGCTCATTACTGCTAAGTCGCTTCAGTCGTGTCCGACTCTGTGCGGCCCCATGACGACAGCCCACCAGGCTCCCCCGTCCCTGGGATTCTCCAGGCAAGAACACTGGAGAGGGTTGCCATTTCCTTCTCCAATTCATGAAAGTAAAAAGTGAAAGTGAAGTCACTGAGTCGTGTCCAACTCTTAGCGACCCCATGGACTGCAGCCTACCAGGCTCCTCCGTCCATGGGATTTTCCAGGCAAGAGTACTGGAGTGGGCTAGAATTAATGATTCAGGTTTGACAAACATTGTTTATATATATGTAAATCAAACTTTCTGAAAGAAGCCCTTGCTTTAAAATAAGAGATAAAAGTTTATAACAATATTTATACCATGGCATAAAATAGTGCTATTGAATAAATGATGGACTAATCAATAAACAGTACTAAGCCTAGTTATTATCTATATAAAACAGGATCTTTGTCCATATCCCACTTAAAAAGCAATTCTAGGTATTAAAAACTTAAATATGAGTGTTAAACTATTAAATTAATTGGACATAATGTAGAAGGATATATTTATGACCTCAGAGTAAACAGTAATACAAATCTCAAAGATTTAGTGTAGTGTCAAAACAAGCACATAACTAATTTTTGTTGTTCTTCAAGGAGAAAAAAAAAACTACGTGTTCAGACGTGAGTACTGAACATAAGATAATATATTTTGTAAATGATGACCTTACAGAAAGCAATTTCAGTAGCTTGGTGGTGACAAAAATTACACTGTAATACATTGAGATAAATGAAATTATGATATTCAGGACCAAGTAGAGATTACTCTTTCAAAACTCTTAAGATTCAGGTTCAATCAATACTTCAGTGGGACATGCTATGTTAAGGAGTAAGAAATTTCAGTAGCTTGGTGGTGACAAAAATTACACTGTAATACATTGAGATAAATGAAATTATGATATTCAGGACCAAGTAGAGATTACTCTTTCAAAACTCTTAAGATTCAGGTTCAATCAATACTTCAGTGGGACATGCTATGTTAAGGAGTAAGAAATTTTAAGGATGGGAAAATCCTGGTCTTTTATTTCATATGTATTTTCTAAGTAGCTACTATATGTTAGACCTGTTTGCTAAATGAACCAAAGGAGTCAGTGTTGACTTAGCTAAGTGACAGAGAAAACTTTTGACACGAAAGTCCAGAACAAGAAAAAGAAGTTTCTTTTTTTTTTTTATAAATATCAGCATACTATCAATATAAACAAAAGCTCTTTGGAGTGCTTAATAATCTTTAAGACTATAAAGGGATTAATAAATTGGTAATAGTGCCAATAAACAAAATCATATGATTTATCTCCAGTCATGCTCAACAGGAAGGGAGAAAAGAGGCTAGCTTAATTCAAGATAAGGTGTTGCTAGGATGACTAGAACATTCGGTCATTAATTCATTTAAAAAAAATCTATTGAACCCTGACTGAAGGTCAGACACCATGCTAAATATGAAGATACAAAAGGAAAAGACAGTCTACCTACAAGAAGTCCCCAGTACAGAGAGGAAAAGAACAGCTTAGTCAACAAATAATTATTTGAGCACCTGAAAAAATTAAGGAACAAAAATGAATATTAATAGTAACTGCTCACATGGAATTTAGAGCTTAATAATGAAATTCAATTCATCATTTTCTTAAATTGTATGAATCAACATATTGAATCTTATTCTTGAATATAATTGTTCAATGTATTTCAAACCAGTTAGATGGCAGAACAATTTCTCCACCTGAGCTTTGAACAAGAAAAACCTTTCATTCTCTTTTAAAAGTATTTAAATTTTCTTTTAATGTTCAAAGAATGTACTTCATAATTAAAATATCCTATTATAATTAACAGCTCTCATCTTTTGCAATAACTTTCTGGTTGAGTTTCCTCTTCTCTATTTAGCTCCTCATAGAGTTACAAATTGCTCCAAGCTAACTTTCAAGCCTAAAGGATTCATGTTTGAGCCTTCATTCAAGGGCTCATTTGTTGTTGTTAAGTCGTGTCCTATACATGTATATATAGGAAATTAATACACGACTGAAGTGACTTAGCATGCATGCATGCATTGGAGAAGGAAATGGCAACCCACTCCAGTGTTCTTGCCTGGAGAATATAAGACAGTCCTCAAGTGGACTCAAATATGGAATAAAGAAATCATGGAATTTTCTAGTCCTCTGAAGAGAATCTTGAAGAAACCAAGCTATATAAGATGTGTATAAGAGACAGGTCCTATACATGTATATATAGGAAATTAATACACGACTGAAGTGACTTAGCATGCATGCATGCATTGGAGAAGGAAATGGCAACCCACTCCAGTGTTCTTGCCTGGAGAATCCCAGGGACGGAGGAACCTGGTGGGCTGCCGTCTACAGGGTCGCACAGAGTCTGACATGACTGAAGCGACTTAGCAGCAGCCGCAGTTGTTAAATCGTGTCCTATATATGTATATATAGGAAACTAATACTCTCTTTAAGTTGGTTCTTTCTAAAACAGATGAAAAAATTGGTTTTGTTCTAACTTTTGGTTTCCTATGTGTAAACATCAATAACTA
>SJYT01059084.1:90257-106754 GCA_006410635.1 Cephalophus harveyi
AACAGATACAATAGAAGAATTTATATTGAACTCCAAACATAAGTTCAAATTTTCAGATTTCATAAACCTAGGAAAAGTTATACACAATACTAATTAGTTCTTTTCATAGATATTTGAGATATTTCAATAAATTATTAAATTATTTAGATGAGATTTCAGAAACGTATAATCTCATCTGGCTTTCACTACTGAATTTTGAATGCATATCACTTCCGTGATTTTTGCATCTGTTCTTCTTTTACAATAAACAGATTTTTGCAAGGCATTCTAGAATTCAAGAAACCAGTTATATGATATGATATTTTATGTTTATTTTAATGATCTTACATTTTTTAGACAGCTGATGAAAGTTTCTTTGAGAAGCTGATGGAAGTTTTTTCCAGTTCAAAAAATTACATACAGTGTTTGTACACAGAAAAAATTGTGTGTTGAGTCAGAGATCACAGGCCTCCTTGAAATCTATCTTCAGCTCCTCTGATGGTTAAAAGGCTCCAAGGTTAAAAACGTCTACATTTAGGCAATTACAAAGAAAGTTGATAGATGTCTTATGGCTTTTGGTGTCATGTATACTATTCAGGTAAACTGCCTTTTTTATTTTTTGAGACCTTAAAACCATTTTGCCCCAAACAAGACCCTCAATGATATTAATTGTGCTTACTTTGGCAACACAAATGCTATGAAGGGAATATTAATAAATACACTCTAAATGCACGAAACAACAGGTTTTCTTTAAAGTATAGGGTTTTAAAATGTTCATGTGTGTGAATTTATTATCCCTTTTGAACAAATTTTTCCAAGGGAAATTTTATAGTAGAAGTATTTAAAGGGGATTCAATACAGAGAAATCTGATTCACAGTAAACTGTCATGAATACAGAACTCCAAAAGTTAGGTGTACCTAGTAGGGGGAAATGTTCCCAATGAACTTGAATAAATACCTCATCTGTCATTAGGGTTGCAATTGATCTGCCAATCTCATGGTACTGTTGACCCTTTCCCAGGGGTCCCAGAAGAATGAACAAAAATCTGTAATGAAGAAGAAAAAAACATATGTTTCAAGGTAGAAATAAAAAATAATTTTAGTAGTACAGAATCACTCATCTCAAAGGAAATACTGAAGATAGGATTTCGATGTAAATATAGGATTTCCATATTTTTCCACAGGTTATTATTACATATAATATTTTGAAATATTTTATGTTTCAAAACGACTCATGCTTAAGATCCTTGAGCAATTAGAATCTGGGGTATTTTGCTGTTTCTTTCATTTAGTTACCTATAATGCTTAAGCAGTTACTGTGGATTTTAAGGATTCTATAATTCTTATAGGAGAAAGTTAAGAAAAATAGAATCTGATTAAATCTTTTTGAATTGTAAGACAGAGAACTATCACATATGTAAACTGTACAATTAGGTAGAAGAGGGGAATGGTAATACAGTAGCACAAGCAAAGAAAGAATATATGGTAAAAAAAAAAAAAACAGTGGGTGTGTGGAAAATTTACATTAAATAGAAAAAATGATTGCCAGGAATCAAGAATTAGAATTTTAAAAATCCATTAATTCCAATGCTGGAGGAATAATAATAGCAGCATAGCAGCTGTACTGTGATATTCCATCTATATAAGGTTGAAAGTCTAGCAAATTCATCATCACAATTGGAAATTTTGAAGAAATCAACATGTGTTTTAACTTTGGAGGACCAATTACTGTCCTGTCTCTGAAAAGGTCAATTCTACAAGGAAATTATGAGAATTTTAAGATGCCCTGTATTTCATTATATAACTACAGCATTCACTTGTTAAATGGTTTCTGCTTTTAAGTATGAAGACTAATGACTTTATAAGGTATACTGAAATAGATATCACAATTATACCTTTCATTCAGCTATAAACTTTAGAGATTGTACACGTTTTTACATGATGCATACATTACAGTCTTAGCGGATCTGACAATTTTTTTGTGTCAGTTGTAACTGAATCCAATTCTACTATACAGAAATGTCCACTATACATTTAAAACAGGAATAATTTAGTGTGGTGGCAGATGCTTTACTAACTAACTATAGTACTTTTAAGAAATTTCCTAACCTATGTACATCTTACTATTTTCACATTTCTATTCCATGGACTATTTATAAATCCTAAAATTATTTTCTGGTATTTTTACTATGTGTTACTGTTATATACACAGTGTGCCCTTTTGTCCTCCTAAGAAAGGATAATTAGGAACCTTGAATGGCTTTCTTTATTCTATTTGTCTAACTAATCTTCTTCCATTTTTCACCTTTCCTAACTAACAGTCTAGTCTTTTAAATCTCTCCTTATACCGTGCCTCTACCGTGCCCCTAATTTTTCCTCCACTGTTCTCTAGACACACTTTGCTATGTCAGTATGAAATGAGGTCACTTAAACCTTGACAGTTTTCAAAGTGAGGGTATATAACCCCATTATGGCTTTTCTCTACTCCTGGGATTTTTTTTTTTTTTTTCCTTTCCTTTGAAATACAAGAGCTATCATTGTCATAAATAACCATCATTTACTCAGAGTTCATCTGACACCTTCTTAGCTGGTGGAACAAGAATGCACTGCTTGGAAGACACAAAGAAATTTTAATCTACTAAAATAATACCGCTATGGTTAGTAAATTTCACATGTTAAATGTGAATCCCAAATTCCCATAAACTCTGAACAGATTACAGGGTGTATATGGAAAAAGGTAGCCTTAATCATTCGTCGGACACCACCTTAATGTGTTCAGTTCATCCTTCTCCTTTTTAATAAAACTTGGTATGCATCAGAAGTCTAGGTAACCCTCCAGATGAACAGACACACTTCTCTCTATAACTTGAGTTGGGAGCTAGTTTCCTGCCTCAAATCTGTTCAGACACAGGTTCAGGTAGAGGTTCTCAAACACTGAATTCCTTTCCAGTCAGCTGAGCTCTAATGAAATGAGGCCTCTTCTGACTAAACTGTTCTATATTTTTGGAATATCATATCCACAGTCAAAACACAGAGTGATGTAATTGGCTGTTTTGAGTGAAGGCTGAAAGGTTCATAGAAGAAACATTCTACCAACCCAGTTACCACAGCACCTGAAATTATCATCAATTTAACTTGACTAAGACCTACAATGTTTGGAAGAGGAGACAATTAACAGCATCTGAGACAGTTATATGCTGCGTTGTGCTTAGTTGCTCTGTCATGTCTGACTCCTTGTGACCCCATGGACTGCAGCCCACCAGGGCCCTCTGTCCTTGGGGATTCTCCAGGCAAGAATACGGGAGTGCGTTGCCATGCCGTCCTCCAGGGGATCTTCCCAACCCAGGGATCGAATCCAGGTCGCCTGCATTGCAGGTGGATTCTACACTGACTGAGCCACCAGCGAAGCCCAAGAGACAATTACGGCATCACCCAAAGGGCTCCAGTCCTGACGGAAGCAGGGCCATGCATAGGTAAGTCTTGCTGTGGAACAGGATCAGAGTCAAAGCCTGTCTACACACAGGAATCCCATCTGATGGAGGGAGAAGGGAAGAAAACAAGGTGCCCTAGAAGAGCTGCTAGGAATGTAATGTGTTGTGGCCAATATTCATTTTTCTTCACGAATTTGCCCATGGACAGTCTCATCTCTATAGCATGGAGATAAATAATAAATAACAAAATTCAGGTTGTATTATGGCAAAGTTGTTAGTTTCTATGTGCACCTAAATGAAAAACAAGTTCAGGTAATCAAGTTAAATTTGTCCTTTTGATTCAGATTCGACCACAGTAACTACCAATGATTCTTAAGACTCTATGTATGGGACCTATACTATGACTAAGATTGAAACATATAGTATGTAAGACAAGGCAGGTAGTATCCTAATGATGGCACTTAACATAAACCGAGCCTTGAAAACTTTGATCTTTTCGAGTATGATCACACTCATATACAAGATCCTCTTTAGCCCATGCATCCATGCCTGCAAAGTTGCTTCAGTCATGTTCAACTCTTTACGACCCTACGGAGTGTAGCCTGCCAGGCTCCTCTGTCTGTGGGATTCTCTGGGCAAGAATACTGGAGTGGGTAGTCATTCCCTTTTCTAGAGAATCTTCCTGATTCAGGGATGGAACCCGCCTCTGCAGGCGGGTTCTTTACAACTGGCTCAGACCGTAAAGAATGCCTGCAATGCAAGAGACCCAGGTTCCATCCCTGGGTGGGGAAGATCCCTTGGAGAAGGGAATGGCTACCCACTCCAGTATTCTTGCCTGGAGAATTCCAAGGACAGAGGAGCCTAGGGGGCTCCAGTCCATGGGGTCGCAAAGAATTCCACAGGATAGAGCAACAAACACTTTCACTTTCTTTACCACTAGCAGCACCTGGGGGCCCCGTTTAGCCCATAGTCTAATGCAATCTTTGAAAAAAGCCTACTACTTCATCACTTTTCACCAAAAGTCTAAAAAAGGAGTTCCAGTATTCTGGCTTAAAGAATGATTATACAGCTTTTGAGGGATTCCCTGATAGCTCAGTTGATAAAAAGAATCCGCCTGCAATGCAGGAGACCCCGGTTCAATTCCTGGGTCGGGAAGATCCCCTGGAGAAGGGATAGGCTACCCACTCCAGCATTCTTGGGCTTCCCTTGTGGCTCAGCTGGTAAAGAATCCGCCTGCAATGCAGGAAACCTGGGTTCGATCCATCCCTGCGTTGTGAAGATCCCCTGGAGAAGGGAAAGGCTACCCACTCCAGTATTCTGGCCTGGAGAATTCTATGGATGGTACAGTCCATGGGGTCGCAAAGAGCTGCACATGAGTGAGAGATTTTCACTTCACTTCATGATGATATAGACCAGGGTATTCAGAGATAAGGAGCGTGCCTAAAAGAAAACATAGAAATTTGAGAAGAAGAAAGAAAGAACAGAACAATTTTAAAAGCACTTTTTGCCCTCCTCCACAAAAAAAAAAAAAAAAAGTTTTGTGGATTATACTTTAGTTTCAAGAAAAAAACTCTCAGAGGAAATTATATTTATACCTTTTTCTCCCCCCACTAAAACATGGCTTAAGAAAGTACAAAAGATGCTCTTATACTTTTACCTGGTTGGGATGGGGACCTCGGCTAATCCTTGAAGCAGTACAGCTGGGGACAACCTGACAAATGCAACTACAGTTCGATCCAGAAACTCTAATTCCCCAACTAAGATGTTTGAAGCCTCAGCACCTGGAGGAATCTTCTTCATAAAATGCAGATCGACCTGGGAGCGTCACAAAGTAAAATACATCAAAATTGGAAAAATTTGTTAAATCATTCCTAGCAGAGTACTTCACACATCATTAAATAGAGTTTAAATAAGTATAGCTTATAGAAGTATTATTTAACTCAAATTTAAAATAGTTAAACATCTTTCTTGCCCTTTGAAAATACTTTTTTCTTTTATTTCTGTATTTTTTGGAATTTGTTAACAATACATTGAATACTCTAGTTTTCTGCTCAATACTTTTCAAAGATGCTTTTTAGCATCGGTAATCTTGAAAATTTCAGGGTGAAAAGATTATGTGTTCAATAATTAAATGCATATAATTCCTTATAATATAAATTATGACTTTAGCATTCAACTTTATCTTAATTGTTCTATATCCTTCACATTTTATACTTGTCCTGATCAATCTTCAAATTTAATTTCTCATCAGAGTATTTAGATATGGCAGAGTAGAGGAAACAAGAATAAAAATATTAACATTTGGAGTTGGTGAAGAGCCACAGTTGAATTTCTGATATGAGATGTCTATGACTGAAATGAATACACACAAAACAAATCCATCATTAATAAAAAGAAATGCTTAAAGGGTGAAGTCTGAAAATGAATGTAAAGTATTCAAAGAATAACTATCAATTCTCATATAGAGAGCCTCAGTGAAAACGAAGTAGTGATTTTTAAAGCCACTTTTACAAAGCCTATTTCTTATTTCTAATTCATTGAGTTGCTTTTAATGGAAACCTATTGGTAGGTAATAATGATTGCTGTAATAATTCTTTCTATGCTCCTAATGAAATGGAGACTAAAGACCAAAGTGGGAATAGGAGAAAGTGAGGCAGAGAGAAGGAAAAGAGAGAGGAGAAAGGAGGAGAGGGAGGGAGATGAGGAGGAAGTGGAAACGAAGACAGGAAAAATAAGAGGAGAAAGAAGAGAGAGACGGGGCAAGAAAAGAGCTCTGACAAATACTTGAGGTCAACAAGACATTTTGAGGGGCCATATACTCCCTCTGTTTAATGATTTTAGAATTTTTTTCAAGCAGTTTAAAACGAAAAAAAAATTAAAACTTTTAGGAGGAATAACTTAGGAAGTCCATAGCCAAACTATAGTGACTATATTAAATTTGCTGCTTTCTGAAATCAAGACCTCAGCACACGTGTATAGAAGGTTTATAACTACTTAATTTTCTGTGAGATAAAGGTGCCTCAAAACATAAAACCCATTATATGAAATATTTATTTTATCATAAGCATTAAATATAAAAATAATCTAGTATGCCACTAAAATATCAAATAGAAGTAATGTTCTATTTTAAAGAAAATGATTTAAAAAAGCAAAACTGCCTATAAAAGTTGACAAATATTATAAATTTCAAAAATTTTAACCTATAAATATATTTCCAAATATAAATTTGTAAACTTGTAATATCTATACACTATTAGCTCTGTGAGAAAAACATATTAAATCTCCACAAGTCTTTCAGAGCCTAAAAAAGTAAAATAAACTATTAAGTTTTTTCCCCCAACAGAAATATGATATTAATACACTGGAATAAAGAGAAAATGGCTAAGAAAATCTACAACTGGTCAGCAATATGAGCCATGTTGGTAATATCTGTCATAACTCTAATGAGAAGTTTGAGTTCAACCTGGAAGACTGTGTAAATTCCTTTATTCAATACTTCCTGACATATGCCATAACCTTCACTATTGATGTCTGTGCCTCAGGCACGGGACAACTACACACATGACTGCTTAAAGATTTACTTTCATTAAATCAAGGGGTACCTAGTGTGCTGTGTGCATGTGTGCTCAGTTGCTTCAGTCATGTCCGACTCTGTGTGACCCTATGGACTGTAGCCCGCCAGGCTCCTCCGCCCATGGGATTCTCCAGGCAAGAATACTGGAGTGGGTTGACACGCCTTTCTCCAGGGGATCTTCTCAACCCAGGGATCCAACATGCATCTCTTGTGTCTCCTGCATTACAGGTGGGTTCTTTACCACTAGCGCCACCTGGGAAGCCCACCTAGTATGCTGCTGCTGCTGCTGCTGCTAAGTCGCTTCTCATGTCCGACTCTGTGCGACCCCATAGACAGCAGCCCACCAGGCTCCCCCGTCCCTGGGATTCTCCAAGAATACTGGGGTGGGTTGCCATTTCCTTCTCCAATGCATGAAAGTGAAAAGTGAAAGTGAAGTCGCTCAGTCGTGCCCAACTCTTAGTGACACCATGGACTGCAGCCCACCAGGCTCCTCCGTCCACGGGATTTTCCAGGCAAGGGTACTGGAGTGGGTTGCCATTGCCTTCTTCAACCTAGTATGCTAAAGTAGCTTAGTTTTATAAAAGAAAATACATGGTCCTTAAATTTTTTTTTGCATTATATAATACTTGATATATCACTGATTGATACCCGTTACTTAGAAAATCCACTAAAATATTTAGAATTTAATTTCAGGATTAGGAAATTGATTCTGACTTAAAATGTAACAAATTATAGTTAAATAACATATATCAAAAGACCCATTATATTATTGTAATACTATATGCTATATATAGTATAATACTATTCTCCAGGCCAGAATACTGGAGTGGGTCGCTTTTCCTTTCCCCAAGGGATCTTCCCAACCTAGGGATCAAACCCAGGTCTCGTGCATTGCAGGCAGATTCTTTACCACCCAGCCACAAGGGAAGCCCAAGAATACTGGAGTGGGTAGCCTATTGCTTCTCCAGCGGGTCTTCCCAACTTTGGAATCAAACTGGGATCTCCTGAATTGCAGGCGGATTCTTTACCAACTGACCTATTAGGGAAGCCCACTCTACATTAAAGTACTTATTATTCTTGGACTAGTCATATATTTGGGGGTAATATATATTATCTACTTATTTTATTATATTATACAATTATACATTATTCCTGGGATAGCCCTATATTATTTTTATGGTAACGTACAATTCATAAAGAACCTTATTTGGCAATCTAACTTTTAATACAACAAAAGGTCACATTTAAGGACCACAGTTTAACTTTTTATAAAACTACAAATATCAAAATAGCTCTGAGGAATTAGGTCAACCTACATCCCTAAGACAGTCCTCAAGTGGACTCAAATATGGAATAAAGAAATCATGGAATTTTCTAGTCCTCTGAAGAGAATCTTGAAGAAACCAAGCTATATACGCTTATGGATCTGGACTTATGCATCTGGGGTCTCCAGACCTTTATGCTAGGGAGGAAAACATGCTTTATTCTGGTATCTGGCACTTAAGTTGTGAATGAGAAACAGTTATATCTCTGGGGAATAAGGTTAGACTGAAGATAATGGTGGAACCAGAAGTTTCTGGACAAGCTACACACTAAGATGTGAAGGAAATACACATGAGTCTTTAGGGAGAAAGTTTAAGCCTCAAGCCCATTGTAGAATGTACAGGAAAATGAACAGAAATTCCCTGGGGAGACACGGTCTTGTAACAATAACCAGCGAGTGATATCTATTAGCTCTCTTAATCTGGGATTCAGTTTTCTCCCCTTCTCAATGAGATTTTTAAGGTTTCCTACAATTCCAGGATTTTATAATGCAACAACTCTTCATATTTCATACGTTAAAGACTGATGATGAAGTGAGTTCCTTCTACATAAAAAATAATGTGGCAGTTCCTTTAAGTCACTTGAAATTAAAAGAAGTCATCAACATTTGATATGAGCCACAGTTAGATCATGAACTCCCTGTTAACAAATTCAGACTTAAACTGAAGAAAGCAGGGAAAACCACTAGACCATTCAGGGATGACCTAAATCAAACCCTTTATGATTACACAGTGGAAGTGACAAATATATTCAAGGAATTATATCTGATAGACAACAGTGCCTGAAGAACTATCGACAGAGGTTCGTGACATTGTACAGGAGGTAGTGATCAAGGCCATCCCCAAGAAAAAGAAATGCAAAAAGGCAAAATGCTTGTCTGAGGAGGCCTTAGAAATAGCTGAGAAAGGAAGAGAAGAGAAAGGCAAAGGAGAAAAGGAAAGATATACCCATGAGAATGCAGAGTTCCAAAGAATAGCAAGGAGAGATAAGAAAGCCTTCCTCAGTGATCAATGTAAAGAAATAGAGGAAAACAATAAAATGGGAAAGACTGGAGATCTCTTCAAGAAAATCAGAGATACTAAGGCAACATTTCATGTGAAGATGGGTTCAATAAAGGACAGAAATGGTATGGACCTAACAGAAGCAGGAGATATTAAGAAGAGGTGGCAAGAATACACAGAAGAACTGTACAAAAATATCTTCATGACCAAGATAACCACAATGGTGTGATCACTCACCTGGAGCCAGACATCCTGGAATGTGAAGTCAAGTGGGCCTTAGCATCACTATGAACAAAGCTAGTGGAGGTGGTGGAATTCCAGTTGAGCTACTTCAAATCCTGAAAGATGATGCTGTGAAAGTGCCGCACTCAATATGCCAGCAAATTTGGAAAACTCAGCAGTGGTCACAGCACTGGAAAAGGTCAGTTTTCATTCCAATCCCAAAGAAAGGCAATGCCAAAGAATGCTCAAACTACCGCGTAATTGCACTCATCTCACAGGCTAGTAAAGTAATGCTCAAAATTCTCCAAGCCAGGCTTCAGCAGTACATGAACTGTGAACTTCTAGATGTTCAATCTGGGTTTAGAAAAGGCAGAGGAACCAAAGATCAAACTGCCAACATCTGTTGAATCATCAAAAAAGCAAGAGAGTTCCATAAAAACATCTACTTCTGCTTTATTGACTATGCCAAAACCTCTGACTGTGTGGATCACAGCAAACTGTGGATAATTCTTTAAGAGATGGGAATACCAGAACACCTTACCTGCTTTCTGAGAAATCTGTATGCAGGTCAAGAAGCAACAGTTAGAACTGGACATGGAACAACAGACTGGTTCCAAATCGGGAAAGGAGTATGTCAAGGTTGTATATTGTCACCCTGTTTATTTAACTTATATGCAGAGTATATCATGTTAAATGTCAGGCTGGATGAAGCATAAGCTGAAATCAAGATTGTGGGAAAAATATCAATAACCTCAGATACGCAGATGAAAACACCTTTATGGGGTGCAAAGAACTAAAGAGCCTCTTGATGAAAGTGAAAGAGGAGAGTGAAAAAGTTGGCTTAAAACTCAACATTCAGAAAACTAAGATCATGGCATCTGGTCCCATCCTTTCAGGACAAATAGGTGGGGAAACAATGGAAACAGTGAGAGACTCTATTTTTAGGGGCTCCAAAATCACTGCAGATGGTAATTGCAGCCATGAAATTAAAACACGCTTGTTCCTTGGAAGAAAAGCTATGACCAACCTAGACAGCATATTAAAAAGCAGAGACATTACTTTGCCAACAAAGGTTCATCTAGTCAGAGCTATGGTTTTTCCAGTAGTCATGTATGGATGTGAGAGTTGGACCATAAAGAAAGCTGAGCACTGAAGAATTGATGCTTTTGAACTGTGGTTTTGGAGAAGGCTCTTGAGAGTCCCTTGGACAGCAAGGAGACCCAACCAGTTCATCCTAAAGGAAATCAGTCCTGAATATTCATTGGAAGGACTGATGCTGAAGTTGAAGCTCCAATACTTTGGCCACCTGATGCAAAGAGCAGACTCCTTGGAAAAGACCCTGATGCTGGGAAAGACTGAAGGCAGGAGGAAAAGGGGATGACAGAGGATGAGATGGTAGGATGGCATCACCAACTCAATGGAGATGAGTTTGAGCAAGTTTTTGGAGCTGGTGATGGACAGGGAAGGTTGTTGTGCTGCAGTCCATGGAGTTGAAAAGAGTCAGACACAACTGAGCAACTGAACTGAACTGATCAACATTTGGGAAATAATAAAATAGTCATATAGTCATATATATAGCCAAATAATAAAATAGTCACTATGTCAGTTTAAAAACACAACATATCTGCTTTTTAAAAGCATTATAGGAATAAAAAAAAAAAAAGAAACTGACAATTCAGATTATATTCAAAAACACTCCTAAATGAGTAAGTTTGATGGGCCTAACTACTGGAAGGGTTAAAAGACATGGTTTGAATATAGATAGAACATAGGATCAAGTAACATGAAATGAAAAAAAACTTTTTTCACCTTCATATTTCAAAATTCTACCAGGGTTTGGAATCTACATATTAAACTTAAAATACTTAAGGTAATAATATGTAAACTAATTGATTCACTTTGATAAATTTACTACCAATCTGAAATCCCTAGGTTAAAAATCCTTAATTCATATACCTACAAAATCTGGCACTAAAGTCTCTTTCCATAATGATGTACCATTTTTGTTCTTTCCAAATCCTACTCCTCTACCCGTCCACAATATAAGGTTAGAAGTATTACTTTGCTGGGAAAAAAAAAAAAAATCCAGAGCCGAAGGTTTAAATTGTCTTGAACCTCACAGGATTTGTTGTACACATACATCCAAGACACTGTTCAACACACTAAAAATCCAGTAGAGACCAAATCAGATTAAATTTTGCTCTAGTGTTTACTTTTGGCACCACTGTTTCCACTAATATCAACAACAACACAGCAATAATAGCAGCAGCCACATTTTATTGAACACCCAAAGGGCTGGCAGAGAATTAGATGGTTAGATAGTATCACTGACTCAATAGACATGAATCTGAGCAAACTCCAGGAGATAGCAGAGGAGAGAGGAGCCTGGTGGGCTACAGTCCATGGGGGTCGCAAAGAGTTAGACAGTACTCAGGGACTGAACAACAGAACACTATAAACCCAGCACTCTGACAGTCTCTCTCTATTTTCTCATTTAATCTTCACAAAAAATTATAAACAGGCATTATTCTTATTTTATAAGTGACAAAGGTGAAGTTCAGAGATCTTCCCCAATATCAGGTAGCTTGTAAATTGTAGAGTTAAGATCCCATACTTGTTCTCAAAAAACATGTTCTTTTCAATGTGCCATGCTATGGGCAAGACACCAAGAAATACAGATGGTTGGCACTGCAGAGAGAGCTCTAGAAATTTAACTTTCCCATTAAAAACTGGAGTGGTCCAGTGATTTGAAATGTAATAAGAAAGTAAAGGATTAAAGAAAAGAAAATCTATTTTTCACTCTTTTATAGTTCAAATTGTTCTAGGGAACCTGAAGATAAGACTACTGTCTCCCATTGGCTATATTCATTTTCTTTCAAATGTGTTGAAGCACTTTTGAAGGCTGCAAAAATAGGTCAGACAACTAAAAGCAAAATGATATAGAGATATAAAATTCAGTGTCAATGGGTTATATCCCTTAAGAAAAGGTAAAAGGTAATTTATTTGAAAATATGTGATTTATCATCACTGTTTTTGAGAATGTTCACTGTGCCCTTGTTATACTGTTAATGCTTGCACAAATAAGTAAGCAACTTTTTATGTCATTGCTTTTAAGATATTATTTCAAATGAAGAACATCAAGAAATTAAATGTATGGCCATTTGTGACAATTTTATTCCAACTTGCAGATGAATGAAGATGTAATGCTTTAAGAAAGATATTTTTTGGAGCAGAAATGGAATACACTTGAACTGGCTTAATATTGAATCACATGCCTCCATACAGTGAGATGAGCTTCGCGCCCCTGTCGCAACAGAGCCCGAGGATGCCCTCACCTCTCTGTCTTGCTGGTGTGGAGGTCCTTTCTCATGTCTTTGTTTCATCCCACATGGGCTAGTATGCCCCTTTTGTTGGCCTCCCAGCCCCTGCACGCATAAGTAACAGACTTAGGCTGGTACACCATGCTCCCACAGGGACTCTGCCAGGCACCAGAGGGAGAGCATGCACGTGGCTAGATCCAGACAATGTGGGCCTTGGCAGAGGGGTTCTGAAACAGCAACAAGGGCCTGGTCGCTATTACTCTCTTCAGAAGCTTGATGCAGGCAACCTCCTATCCACTGCCTCCCATTCCCATCTCCTCCCACTGTTAGAACCATTTTCAGTGCTAAGGACTTTATGGGGAAAAAAAAAATTACTCTCAGGTACCGCTGTTTCAGCCACTTCAATAAAGAAAACTGTTGACTCCCCCTGGTCAATATTAAAATTCTTTCATGATGTTTAGTTTGCCACAGCCTACAATAGCACATATAGGATATCAGGAATTTCCTGAGCAAAATCACATTATTTTCACAGAATACATTCAAATCAATGATTTTTCATTTGAATTGTCTCCAATTAGATGAATCCCTCAAGAGAGTCAGTCTTTATTATGTTTTTATTCAAAATTCTGTCAGTCTTAATATGTTCTAGTGTTTCTTAACACTAATGCCTTTCTCTTAATCACCACAATGAAGCTTTAAGTTATACGATTTACTTTTCCACAAATAGAGGGGGAAATGATTTTGAAAAATGAAACCAGTGAAAGTTTTAAACAGTAAACTTCTGTTAAATTCCCAGTGAAGTTCAGTTATCCTTTTTACTGGAAGAGATGCATCATACCAAGTGGCTGAAACCTGAAGACTATGTGTAAAATCTACACATTTGATTTTACGAATAGGCAAAACATTACATGTGAACTTAAATGCTAACATTATAACGATATCAAGCTTTGGCTAAGAAACAAAACATAAATGCATGCAAAAAAATTGTGTCAACACCTCTTAAAATGGTTGGTACTATCTAGTAATAACTTAGCAGATCACTTAGATGAGAGGGAGAAAAGCTTACCTTGCTAAAGTCAACTGTGCTGTTTTCCCTGCTCACATCAGTTTTGTTCTCAGCACAGGCTGGTGCAGACTGAGGAGAAACAACCTGGCCTGCTAAAGAGATTGTTATTGCAAAATACAAACAATTACTTACATAACTCTAGACATACTGCATGCAATATGAATTAAACTAAGCTAACACAGGGTTTTTAAATGAATTTATGAGGTAAGCATGAAGGGTCAATATAAACAGATTTCAAGAAATACAAACATTGTTATTTATCAGTTACAGATAGAAATGGGAGAATTCAGTCAAGGAAATGAAAATTCATTCTCAGATTAAAACTAAACAGTTACTCTCTAAGAAGAAAGAACAACTACAAAAATAATTTTAATCTAATTACAGTCTTGAAACATCAGTGATTTTAAAATTTTATCCAAAACTAAGGATATATATACATCTCTTATGATCTAAACTCAGACTGAAGAATTTTATAATTTTTTTAAAGAGCAAATATTTATCTGAAAAGTACATAGCATATTTACAGCTTTCTACTGCATCTGAAAAACAAAGCAAAGAGAAAAAGTTCTTTGACAACAGCTTTTGGAAATTTCTATATGAGAGATTCAGTTAGAAATACCTTCACCTCATATATTACAAATACTGTGTATATATTAGGCTTCTCACTATTCAATTGTGTAAATATATTGATATTGGTCTGCAAAAGATCAATAAATTTGAATTGTATTTGTTTTCCATTAATACTAACTAGCAACTTAATTATTTTGTAGTCTTTTTCCCATTAAAAGAAAGACTATGATATTAGTTAAGTGGACAGTACAGCTAAGAACGTGACAATGGTTAACGAAGGGTAATTACATTTCATTATTCACTAAATATGAAACATTCACTTCAATCACATTATATGAAATATGTTCATATTTAGGAACTAAGTTATAAAATAAATTTTTGCTTAATCTCACATGTATCTCTCTTTTCCCTAACCTCTCCCTGCCCTCACTTGTTACTTTTACTGTGATATGAGTAATAACAATCCAGCTTTGAAGCCTTGATCATATTTTATGACCATTACTCAGTTACTCCAAAATACTGCTCTTATTCTCCACTGTCTTAGATGGTAATATTCTCATTTCTCTCTGCCAAACTCTTCTCTCTACCTCCCTAAATCCCAACTTTATTCAAAGTTTACTTTTAGACTCATCTCTAATCACTGCAGTCTGTACTTAACTGAAGTTCTCTAAACTGCTAGTGCGCATACAAACAATACTTCTTTAAATTCTCTCTTGAAATCCACTTATTCATTGATACCTAGAAATTACCAAGTGTGATGTAAAACACTAATAATTTACTTTCAAATATTACTATCATTTTGCTTTTTGAACATTAAGCCTTTCAGGCAGGGGTCATTTTTTAATAGGTACAATTTTTATGGTTTAAAATTATTATCTTGCCAGAGAGTAATGGGCTTAAGATTCTTCTAAAGTTTAAATATTTCACTGCTTTCATTAAACAAAGTAAAGCAACACATTTGATGAAGATTTTTTAAATGATTTTAAGGGAAAATTCACCTTAAATCATGTATACCAATTCTGATTACAGCAAATTCCAAAAATTATATTTTAGAGAGGTGACAGACTGAAGCTTCATCAGATATTTTCATTCTCCCATTTCTAACTGCAGTGTGCAGCTATGACTGTGAACTGTTCATTAGCAGACATTTCATTTATCATTCTCAAAATAATAACTATACTTAAAAGAAAACCTTTTACATAATGCATTTGTGCTACTAACAGATGTCTTCGATCACCAGTTTCACATCATTTCTCCATATGAGTTAGAACATTAGATATATTTAAACCTAAATTTACTGAATGTTCCATAAAACTGAATGGTGAAATTCAAGGCATGGATAAATTAAATAAACATATATCTGCTTTCTTATAATAATTTATTTCATGTGATAGAAAACCACATGGAAGAACAATTATTTTACTCAATGAGCAGACACAAAAATAGTCAACCTAATAAAAAATCATCAACTTTAAAGAGATTTCATGGGATAGAAAATATGCTGCAACTTAAAATTTGAAGAAATTGCACAGCCTATGTTTTCATATATATACTCCAAAAGCAGACTATTTCATAAATTACCTTTAACTCATGAGATATGTTTAAAACTGGCACTTGTATTTCCTCTTATAAACATTAATATGTTTTGAGGTTTACTGTTCTATGCTATTCTTATTCTAAAAATTTTATAAAATATTACCTCACAAAGTTGACTATAAGGAAGGGATTTGAAAAATGTTTTCTATAACTGTTTTTATGACATGGATAATAACCAGCAGAGAGTATTTAACTAGCAGGAGACATATTAGATGATAATAATTTCCCTACTAGTTCCAGATTCTAAGTATGTGCATAGAATGAATATGCCAATGCAGGGGACAAAAAGTATAAAAACTATAATTGTGTGACATATGAATACAACTCAAAAGTTTGATATCACTCATATGTCAGAGATAATAGTTAAATATTAGCAATTATTAGTAAACACATTTAATCTCATCAAAGTTTAAAG
>SJYT01059084.1:112728-127078 GCA_006410635.1 Cephalophus harveyi
CAAAATATCCAGTGGGATTGATAAATACAATATGGTATATTCTATAAAGCACTAATAACACTTCTATTGAGCTTAATATATGCAAAACTATAGAGTTTTCAATATAACAATGATTTACATTCAGTCATGAAAGGCTCTTTAAAAAAATCAAATGAGTATTTCAAAAATTATTTTGCCATTTAGAACTGGTTCTGTATTCTGAAACAATAGTACATCTAACCATCTTTATTGATTTATTAAAGTATTTCTTCTGTCTATACTTGATTTGGTAGTATGGAAATTACCAAAGTACCTATATAAAGTAGAATCTGGAAAAACCTCATTTTCATGCATTTGTATTTAAGGCATCTTTGAAGCTTTTGAAAACAGGAGAGAAATTACATAAAGTCTATGCTGTCAATATACATGCTTCAGTCCACTTGTGGAAATCAGTCTCTCTAGTAAAACATCTGAAATTACTTTACACTAATGTGTATTTTTTAAAACTGGGAACTTTTCTAGCTAGCAGAAGTATAATAAACTCATATCATCTGCATGATAACTTCATTTTCCTTCACAGGACTGATGGAAAGGATGAGTGACAGATCTCTAAGCAACCTCCTTAGTGTAAAAGATGAAGGGTCAAATGGATACCAGCAGGGAACAAAATACACAGAAAGGATAAACAGTCAGAAACATTGTTTTGGCTTCATGATTGCTAAGGAGTAAGTCATGAATGAGTACTAGAAAACAATGGTTGGCATCATCTATGTTGGTGTGCCAAGATGGTAAGTGTGGTGGCTGGACACTAATGAAACAGTACTGCAAAAAGCAATGAGCCTGTGAACTAGAAATCAGGCTTAATATATGTAGAGACACAAGTAAGGTACTAGCTGCTCTTTTCAGTTGTGATCTCAAAAGGGATTCGTTGACCACGAACAACATGAAGCCAATATTTTTCTCTCACCATCACTAAATGTTGATGATTATTCATGTTAACTAAAAGACACTAAGTCAAAGCACTGTTAAGCCATGAGACACTCATTAAGCTATGACACAAAGACTAGGATCTTTTTGGGGATGCAACTAACAGTTTATGTTTGCTACATTGGAGTCTATAACCTCCTATTAGAAAAAAGTTTTCCTTGCATTCTTTCATGAGCCTTACAGGAAACTTAAATTCTTTGTCAAAATTTCTACTATTTGAATTTCAATAGATCATTTTCAAGTAAGATATATTTTAAAGGACTTTGATATTTCAGATAACTATAATAAACAATGAGTACAATAAAGAAACATTTACCATTTTTATCCATGGAATTTGGTTCTGATTGTTTCTTGCCAATATCAGCAAAGGAACGAACAATGGGAATCCGATTGGTGAGCTTCTTCTGATTCTGGTGGTGATGCTGTTTCATCAGAGCCTCGTGGACCCTGTGGCGTACATCCTCATTGAGCTGACCTGAGCTCACTTGTTGATCAAGGACCATATCTGTAGAGTGAAGGCAGAAAGAAGATATAAGCACAGCTTTCCTGTGAAGTGACATTAGTGAACCACTGA
This sequence comes from Cephalophus harveyi, assembly GCA_006410635.1. Taxonomy (NCBI): domain Eukaryota; kingdom Metazoa; phylum Chordata; class Mammalia; order Artiodactyla; family Bovidae; genus Cephalophus; species Cephalophus harveyi. Next base: position 114,269 of record SJYT01059084.1, read on the forward strand.
GTCCAAATATGCATACCCTAGGTAATCTTAGAAACAGAAGTTTGTCTTTGTAGAAGTGTTACACAAGAAAGACATGGGAACTTTTTCATTATAAATCAAACATTTTAAAACATGTATCATATGGAGTCTTATTTTTCAAATATGAATAGCTGTATTGAGAACAAAATGCTTTATTGCTTCCTTTATTTACACTGATGAGAGAGAATAGTAGTGGGGGTAATATAAATACAAATAGTACGTCTAAAATTGGAAAATAGCCTCATACTTATATTTTAATATGATCTTCCTCACCTTTTCTAGTAGAGAATAACTTCCATGTTTTTTCTTTAAGTGAACAAATGTCCACCTGTAAAAATCTGATGCAAGGTGGCTTAGGCAACCATCTGTGTATGTGTGCTCAGTCATGTCCGACTCTTTGCAACCCCATGGACTATTGACAGCCAGGCTCCTCTGCCCATGGGATTTTCCAGGCGAGAATACTGGAGAGGGTTGCCATTTCCTCCTCCAGGGGATCTTCCTGACCCAGGGATCGAACCCTGATTGGCAGGTGGATTCTTTACCACTGAGTCACCTGGGAAGTCAAGTAAATAACTCTTTCACATTAATATAAAATCAATCCTCTCAAATCTTCCTTGATACTGTATTTATATTTAAGAAAAAAATTCTATATCCATAAAGTAAAGAATAAAAGATGAGATTTTCAGAAGGCTACAGTTAGGCAGATTGATATTTATCATATGTAAGTGTCAGAAATGCCTATAAAATAAGTAGATGAGTAGAGGCATTTTTAGGTTTCTTGGTAATATAAAGTTCACCTCACTAAACATCAGTGTACTTAATCTACTTTCCTATGACCAAATATTAACTGTTTGATTTTCTTATATAAAGCAGATTACAATGAATTGCGTTCCACTGCCCCATTGAGTTGGAGAAGGCAATGGCAACCCACTCCAGTACTCTTGCCTGGAAAATCCCATGGGCAGAGGAGCCTGGTGGGCTGCAGTCCATGGGGTCGCAGAGTCGGACACGACTGAGCGACTTCACTTTCACTTTTCACTTTCATGCATTGAAGAAGGCAATGGCACCCCACTCCAGTGTTCTTGCCTGGAGAATCTCAGGGACGGGGGAGCCTGGTGGGCTGCTGTCTATGGGGTCGCACAGAGTCGGACACGACTGAAGCGACTTAGCAGCAGCAGCCCCACTGAGTATACTGAAGATTTGAAAACTAGCAGAATCCTCCTTCCAAACAATGTCTTCCTTCCATGTGAAAAGCAAATGACTGGGGAAACAGACTTGGGTCCTGTCTCACGTTCCAGCTGTGTGGGCTTGTGATGTTGAATAATTGCAGTGTCCTTATTTCTTAGACAGAGCTAATAGCTATCTCATACCAGCACTGTTGCCAAGGCATAAGGCATGACTGGAATATGGAGGTCATCAGTAATTTCCAGGTACAAGATTTTCTTTGCAATTTCCTTTAAGTAGGTTATGGGTTTGTGGTTTAAATTTTTGGATAGTTTTAATTCATTTATCTATATTTTACAATAGTATATCAAGCAGAGGCAAAGTTGGATTTATCAGTAACAGAAAATCCAAATCAAACTATCTAAAACAATAAATTTCATTGGCTCACATAGCAGAAAAATCAAAGTTAAGTTGGATTCACTTCATTTTTTCAGTGATTCTATCAGATTCCCCCTCCTCATGGTGAGGAGGGGGGAGGTTTAGCCTCAGGCTGTTTTCCTCATTATCATAAGGTGGCTGCCAGCAGCAACAAAGAAATACACATCTTTCATTTCAGAGTTTCTTTGCTTGTCTGTGACTTTCTCTTAAAAGAGAATTCCTTTCTCCCTTTCTAGTGACAATTCTAAGCTCGACTGACATAGTCCTGTCTATCTTTGCTGAGCCAATCACTGACTAAGAAGATGGGATCCCCACTTGCTTTAGGCTAATCAAGAACTTCCCATTACTCTGGAGTCATTTCCCTAATTCAGAGGTAAACAAACCTTTTATGTACTGGGTCAGATAATAAATATTTTAGCCTTTGCAAGCCATACAATCTCTGTCACAACTATTCAACTACATTTACATAGTATGAAAGTAGCCACAGACATGTACAAATTACCATAATTGTGCTTCAATAAAACATTTTTATGGACACTAAATTTGGATTTCACAAAATTTTCATATTTCAAAATATTGATCTTCTTTTTATTGCTTTTAATAATATAAACTGTAATATTCTTTGTTAGCACACATGCCTAACAAGATCAGGCAGTGGCCATATTTGCACAGAGAGCATAATTTGCCAGCCTTTGCTCTATCACTTGGCTGTTTACAATGGAAACAGGTAGAATGCATGTCTGGGAACAAGCCATAAAATCCTCTATAATTACCTTCAAAGTCTCTTCTGAAAATGTATGATAATATATTTAAATTTATATCTCAATTTTTTGGAGACTAGTAGTTATAATTCACTTGGATTAATTTGAAATAAAGGAAATGGTAAACTGTCAACATATATGACATCATATTGCAACCCTGCCAAGAGTGAAAAACATATATAAAACATGCATCATTGTTGTTGTTTTAGTCGCCAAGTCATGTCCAACTCTTGCAACGCCATGGATTGTAACCTGCCAGGATCCTCTGTCCATTTTCCAGGCAAGAATAGTGGAGTGGGTTGACGTTTCCTTCTCCAGGTAATCTTCTCCAAATATGCATTATATACTTCATAATAGGAGTTGTAAAGTAGGTTATTCAGATACCATCACACAGCAGTTTTATCTATAAGTCATGATATGTATCCCAAGTTTAATATTCTAATCAGAATAAAAATTAATCATATAATAAAACATGTACATGCTTATAATTTTTCATTCTTACCAAAGCACAGCTTTCCAGGCTTGAGCACCACAGAAAACAATAAGTCACTGGCTTAAAAGTTTTTCAGAGATAAGGTCTTTATATAGAACAGTTGTATAAGAGAAAATAAAAAGAAAAAAAAAAAAAAAAAAACTCATCTGCTCATTAGTCACACAGAAATAAATACACAGTAAACTCCTCGGAAGTAACTGCATCTAGCAATGCCTTAATGAACTATAAAAGTTAATCTACTTGCTTAAAAATATAACTCATACTAAAGGTAGAATTTAAGTACCAAAGGGAGTGTGATTCACTAATCACTTAGTGATTGTTCTCCTCACCACTATAATATACATTAGTATTAACCTTGAAAAGTAGGAAAGGATAATGGGTCATAATGGCTTTCAGCCCAGAGTCAAGACCGACCATCTCCACAGGCTCTGATGCCTAAATAACACAGTCTAGCCTGCCAGAGTACAATGCCAGGATCTGATGGTAACAGAAAGAGCAGGAAGAAAAAGGATAAATCGGTCAATCTTCTAGCACTAAACGGGCTCCAGAAAAATAGGATTTGTGTAAAAAGGCCTCAGAAAGTGAAAAAATACTTCTCGTCCTAATAAGGCAATTATGTCACTATGATTAGTCCATTTTGACTACTGAATGAAAGCCTCTAGAGAACATGAGACTCTACAGACTCTATATAAATCTCTGCCTCTTTAAAGATGATCATATAATTGTTTTGTCTTAATAATCTGTTGTCTTAACTTAAAAGATCCTGGAGGAGAAGTGGAGGATAGAGGCTTCTAAATTGTATAGTTTGGCTGACAGTACCAACAGCAGTATGTGTAATAAAAATGTAAACTACCATGGTGCTGGTGCTAAGTCGATTCTGTTGTGTCTGACTCTACAATCCCATGGACTGTAGCCTGCCAGGCTCCTCTGTCCATGGAATTCTCCAGGCAAGAGTACTGGAATGGGGTGCCATGCCCTTCTTCAGGGGATATAAACTACTATAAAAATACTTAATTTCCTGACCAAGAATGGTAACAGTATAGGCATTTAAAACATAAATATGGCTATTCTCATACTCCCAAATCTGCAGAGTATATTCAGTGGAGCAAACGATGGATTTTCCCTGGATGAAAGATTTTAAACAACAAAAGTTGTTTTAACGAACTGAGATCTATGATTGCTAATCTGTCCATGATACTAACTTGGTTTGGTTTTAATATCTTACCTTCATTGACAGAATTAGGTTAAAATATAAATACCACAGAGGTAATATTTCCATTATTAATCTTTATAGTGCTGAATTTAAAAGAGATTAACATAGATTGCAAAATTCCTATAATTTATATGAATATAATTGAGCAGTATTTTTAATATAATTAATCTCTATATCAAAATATGATAAGAAAATATATCTGTAGAATCTTGGATTTGAAAAGGTTAAGTAATATTTTGAAGGAATAAGATTAAATTTATTCTCAGTTCCTTGAAACATTGGGAAATAGACATTTTAAAATTAACTTTATCCAGAAGAAAATCCTACTTTAATTACACCAGAAATTCTTGACAGACCTGCCAGATACAAATGGGATTTTCTCCTACTAAGTCTACAAAAATCTCTTTAAGGAATTATTTAAGAGTCGATTAAAAACACATCAGAACATTGATATAAAAATCCTTGACCATTCTAAAACAATATTTGGGTCATATTCCTCTACTAGGAAATGTCTAGAAAACATTAAGCTGTAGAGTCTGTGCATTTACAAAGTACTAGGGCTTAGAGCTCTTAAAGATAAACAATTACATCTAGCTCTCGCAAGACAGAAACTAGTGACTAATACATTAGTAACTGCCTAATGTATAGAAAAATATAATAAATAAGAGGTGAAGAAAAACTTCCTAATCTTAAAGTTAATCACAATCACTATGGTCCCAAATTATCATGAACTACAATAAAACAAAATTTATGATTATAGGTTAATCAGAAGAAGCTATTTCCCATTTCCTGCAGGTATTACCTGTAATATATCACTATTAATCTGTTTATAAAATGGAGGAAATAGTTTCCTCTCTACCTCACAAGGTGTCTTTGATAATAAAATATAGTAACAAATGTGAAATACAAAGTTAGAAGTCTTCAAAATGTAAAACATATTTACTACATACTCAATAATACAGCTAAATTGTCACAAAGTAAAAATAGCAGTGAATAAACAACAAGAAAATAATTACAAGCTATCAGGAGAAAATGTTTTAATGAGATTTTATTGAGGACAGAAATAAATACATTTGGATTAAATAAGCCAAATTAAAATTACTCAAAGAGAGAGAATCTCTTCTCATTAATGACTGAAAAGGAACCTAAAGTAATAGTCATCTACACAAGTATTTGTAATCATATTTTTCCACATGGTATTAGCTCTAAACTGACCTTTTCTGAATGGCAATTTACAGACTGTTGTACATTGAAAATGAGACATTAAAAAAGTTAGTCTACTTTAGAGCCAGAAAGATACAGACTAATTAGAAGAGAATAAAGAATACTAAAAAGCTATTAATATTTGGGGGTATAGAGACTTCCATTGAACTACTTTCATTTGTAAGAACAGACTTAGAAAATGTAATCTGCTTTAAAAGACCAGATTCAACACAGCTAACCACCTTTACATATTCTACAGAGCTGAGCCTGGGGAAGAGGGCAGGTTTAGGGAAATGTAACCTCAATTTAGACAACAAAACCAAGCTAAGATGATAAGTGTTTTAGTCAAACTGTAACAGAATAGTCTCTGGTGGAAATAAATTCCTAAAGAAGCCATTCGAAATTACATGTTTTAAAAAATTTAAAGCCTGGTAAAACTATGAGGACTACTTTCTGAGGCTAATTTTGTCATGCTGAGGAATTTGACAGCTTCATTAAAAAGAGCCAATATAAAACTCATTTGAATTAATCCATTTTCAAAGGTAATGCCATCACTGACTAAGTAGCAGAAATAAACTCTTTATTTTCACAAGACCTTTAACCTTCTGAGTCTCTTCATTTATGAAGGATAATAATAATAGTACTTGGTTCCAAGTCTGTTCTGAGAATCAAAAAGATAGCTGTAGAATTACTAAAAAGAGCTTCCTAAATGGCGAAGTGCTAGGGAAAGCCTTACCATTTCATTTTTAATTAAAACATACAATTTTTATTGGTATCAGCAATACTCATAATGTAAAGCTAGGAGATTGAGTGGAGAGGGCAATGGCATCCCACTCCAGTACTCTTGTCTGGAAACTTCCATGGACGGAGGAGCCTGGTGGGCTGCAGTCCATGGGGTCGCTGAGTCAGACACAACTGAGCGACTTCACTTTCACTTTTCACTTTCATGCACTGGAGAAGGAAATGGCAACCCACTTCAGTGTTCTTGCCTGGAGAATCCCAGGGATGGCGGAGCCCAATGGGCTGCCATCTGTGGGGTCGCACAGAGTCGGACACGACTGAAGCGACTTAGCAGCAGCAGGAGATTGAGTTGGAGGGCTACTATACAACATTCTCAGGAAGTTTGCTAATTTCCACATCGTTGTTATACTTGCTAAGTCGTCCAACTCTTTGCAACCCCACAGACTGTAAGTCTTGGTTAATGTGACCTGTTACTGTATCCTGTGTTCTTCCAAAAAGTATGCTGTGTATATTCTATACAGTCATTTAGGCTCTAGTTCTGTATTTTAAAATGTAACTTCTTTCTAAGTGTTGTATGACTGAGGGGAAGGAAGTTTATCTTCCCTGTGTGTGTGTGTGTGTGTTTTATTTGTGATTTAACAAATAAAATATCTCTCCATGCTTACTTTTTTCCCCACATATTGCAATGTATGTATGCCTACTAGCACCAACAACCAAATAAATAATTTTAGAGGAATTAACGACATGCATTTCAAGCCATCTCTTTCTTCAGACAGTAGTTGTAATGCCATAGAAAGAACATGGAGGTTAAAGTCAGAGGACCTTAAATGGAACTTGTACTGTGAAAGTTTCAGAATTTCCATTTTCTTATTGAATATGGGAGTGACACTTTATGATTCTATTTGAAGATTAAATTACATACATTATTTTTCTAATACAATATTTTCTCATGTGATCAGAAAACAGTGTTTTGGGTTTTTTCCCCCATCCCTACAATATAATTAAGACGTTGAAATCTCTCTGAAGTCTTTCTATTCTACAAATAAATTCCACATGGAACTGCTTTTATTTTTTTCCAAACCAGAAATTGTTTTAAAACTGCTTGAGTCTTAGCTTTGTTTCTATTTTGAAAAAACCTTCATTAACCATTTTATTTGCACCCTTTCAAAACTCATTTCTGTGGGGGTTTGTTTCATATTATTTTGTTTTTACTAAAATGTGTTTGCTTCCAGATCAAAAGATGCAGGAATTCTTTTATCTCCAGAGTAACAGTAAGAAACTTCCTAAATATAACTGCTTGTGTGATAACAGGCTTCTAGTACAAATCATTCATCCCAGAGGCAAGTCACAGTTTTCAGTTATAAACTACTCTCAACTATATCACTTGGCTTCCTCTGGAATTCAAGACTTTTAATTCAATTTAAAATAAATGGAATATAAAAACAAAAGTAAACAATTGGGACCTGATTAAACATAAAAGATTTTGCACAGCAAAGGAAACTATAAGCAAGGGGAAAAGACAAACCTCGGAATGGGAGAAATAGCAAATGAGACAACTGACAAAGGATTAATTTCCAAAATATATAAGCAGCTCATACAACTCAATACTAAGAAAACAAACAACCCAATCAAAAAGTGGGAAAAATAATGAATATGGGAGTGACACTTTATGATTCTATTTGAAGATTAAATTACATACATTATTTTTCTAATACAATATTTTCTCATGTGATCAGAAAACAGTGTTTTGGGTTTTTTCCCCCATCCCTACAATATAATTAAGACGTTGAAATCTCTCTGAAGTCTTTCTATTCTACAAATAAATTCCACATGGAACTGCTTTTATTTTTTTCCAAACCAGAAATTGTTTTAAAACTGCTTGAGTCTTAGCTCTGTCTCTTATACACATCTAGATGTGTATAAGAGACAGGAATATAATTGAGCAGTATTTTTAATATAATTAATCTCTATATCAAAATATGATAAGAAAATATATCTGTAGAATCTTGGATTTGAAAAGGTTAAGTAATATTTTGAAGGAATAAGATTAAATTTATTCTCAGTTCCTTGAAACATTGGGAAATAGACATTTTAAAATTAACTTTATCCAGAAGAAAATCCTACTTTAATTACACCAGAAATTCTTGACAGACCTGCCAGATACAAATGGGATTTTCTCCTACTAAGTCTACAAAAATCTCTTTAAGGAATTATTTAAGAGTCGATTAAAAACACATCAGAACATTGATATAAAAATCCTTGACCATTCTAAAACAATATTTGGGTCATATTCCTCTACTAGGAAATGTCTAGAAAACATTAAGCTGTAGAGTCTGTGCATTTACAAAGTACTAGGGCTTAGAGCTCTTAAAGATAAACAATTACATCTAGCTCTCGCAAGACAGAAACTAGTGACTAATACATTAGTAACTGCCTAATGTATAGAAAAATACAATAAATAAGAGGTGAAGAAAAACTTCCTAATCTTAAAGTTAATCACAATCACTATGGTCCCAAATTATCATGAACTAGAATAAAACAAAATTTATGATTATAGGTTAATCAGAAGAAGCTATTTCCCATTTCCTGCAGGTATTACCTGTAATATATCACTATTAATCTGTTTATAAAATGGAGGAAATAGTTTCCTCTCTACCTCACAAGGTGTCTTTGATAATAAAATATAGTAACAAATGTGAAATACAAAGTTAGAAGTCTTCAAAATGTAAAACATATTTACTACATACTCAATAATACAGCTAAATTGTCACAAAGTAAAAATAGCAGTGAATAAACAACAAGAAAATAATTACAAGCTATCAGGAGAAAATGTTTTAATGAGATTTTATTGAGGACAGAAATAAATACATTTGGATTAAATAAGCCAAATTAAAATTACTCAAAGAGAGAGAATCTCTTCTCATTAATGACTGAAAAGGAACCTAAAGTAATAGTCATCTACACAAGTATTTGTAATCATATTTTTCCACATGGTATTAGCTCTAAACTGACCTTTTCTGAATGGCAATTTACAGACTGTTGTACACTGAAAATGAGACATTAAAAAAGTATTAAAATTACTCAAAGAGAGAGAATCTCTTCTCATTAATGACTGAAAAGGAACCTAAAGTAATAGTCATCTACACAAGTATTTGTAATCATATTTTTCCACATGGTATTAGCTCTAAACTGACCTTTTCTGAATGGCAATTTACAGACTGTTGTACATTGAAAATGAGACATTAAAAAAGTTAGTCTACTTTAGAGCCAGAAAGATACAGACTAATTAGAAGAGAATAAAGAATACTAAAAAGCTATTAATATTTGGGGGTATAGAGACTTCCATTGAACTACTTTCATTTGTAAGAACAGACTTAGAAAATGTAATCTGCTTTAAAAGACCAGATTCAACACAGCTAACCACCTTTACATATTCTACAGAGCTGAGCCTGGGGAAGAGGGCAGGTTTAGGGAAATGTAACCTCAATTTAGACAACAAAACCAAGCTAAGATGATAAGTGTTTTAGTCAAACTGTAACAGAATAGTCTCTGGTGGAAATAAATTCCTAAAGAAGCCATTCGAAATTACATGTTTTAAAAAATTTAAAGCCTGGTAAAACTATGAGGACTACTTTCTGAGGCTAATTTTGTCATGCTGAGGAATTTGACAGCTTCATTAAAAAGAGCCAATATAAAACTCATTTGAATTAATCCATTTTCAAAGGTAATGCCATCACTGACTAAGTAGCAGAAATAAACTCTTTATTTTCACAAGACCTTTAACCTTCTGAGTCTCTTCATTTATGAAGGATAATAATAATAGTACTTGGTTCCAAGTCTGTTCTGAGAATCAAAAAGATAGCTGTAGAATTACTAAAAAGAGCTTCCTAAATGGCGAAGTGCTAGGGAAAGCCTTACCATTTCATTTTTAATTAAAACATACAATTTTTATTGGTATCAGCAATACTCATAATGTAAAGCTAGGAGATTGAGTGGAGAGGGCAATGGCATCCCACTCCAGTACTCTTGTCTGGAAACTTCCATGGACGGAGGAGCCTGGTGGGCTGCAGTCCATGGGGTCGCTGAGTCAGACACAACTGAGCGACTTCACTTTCACTTTTCACTTTCATGCACTGGAGAAGGAAATGGCAACCCACTTCAGTGTTCTTGCCTGGAGAATCCCAGGGATGGCGGAGCCCAATGGGCTGCCATCTGTGGGGTCGCACAGAGTCGGACACGACTGAAGCGACTTAGCAGCAGCAGGAGATTGAGTTGGAGGGCTACTATACAACATTCTCAGGAAGTTTGCTAATTTCCACATCGTTGTTATACTTGCTAAGTCGTCCAACTCTTTGCAACCCCACAGACTGTAAGTCTTGGTTAATGTGACCTGTTACTGTATCCTGTGTTCTTCCAAAAAGTATGCTGTGTATATTCTATACAGTCATTTAGGCTCTAGTTCTGTATTTTAAAATGTAACTTCTTTCTAAGTGTTGTATGACTGAGGGGAAGGAAGTTTATCTTCCCTGTGTGTGTGTGTGTGTGTTTTATTTGTGATTTAACAAATAAAATATCTCTCCATGCTTACTTTTTTCCCCACATATTGCAATGTATGTATGCCTACTAGCACCAACAACCAAATAAATAATTTTAGAGGAATTAACGACATGCATTTCAAGCCATCTCTTTCTTCAGACAGTAGTTGTAATGCCATAGAAAGAACATGGAGGTTAAAGTCAGAGGACCTTAAATGGAACTTGTACTGTGAAAGTTTCAGAATTTCCATTTTCTTATTGAATATGGGAGTGACACTTTATGATTCTATTTGAAGATTAAATTACATACATTATTTTTCTAATACAATATTTTCTCATGTGATCAGAAAACAGTGTTTTGGGTTTTTTCCCCCATCCCTACAATATAATTAAGACGTTGAAATCTCTCTGAAGTCTTTCTATTCTACAAATAAATTCCACATGGAACTGCTTTTATTTTTTTCCAAACCAGAAATTGTTTTAAAACTGCTTGAGTCTTAGCTTTGTTTCTATTTTGAAAAAACCTTCATTAACCATTTTATTTGCACCCTTTCAAAACTCATTTCTGTGGGGGTTTGTTTCATATTATTTTGTTTTTACTAAAATGTGTTTGCTTCCAGATCAAAAGATGCAGGAATTCTTTTATCTCCAGAGTAACAGTAAGAAACTTCCTAAATATAACTGCTTGTGTGATAACAGGCTTCTAGTACAAATCATTCATCCCAGAGGCAAGTCACAGTTTTCAGTTATAAACTACTCTCAACTATATCACTTGGCTTCCTCTGGAATTCAAGACTTTTAATTCAATTTAAAATAAATGGAATATAAAAACAAAAGTAAACAATTGGGACCTGATTAAACATAAAAGATTTTGCACAGCAAAGGAAACTATAAGCAAGGGGAAAAGACAAACCTCGGAATGGGAGAAATAGCAAATGAGACAACTGACAAAGGATTAATTTCCAAAATATATAAGCAGCTCATACAACTCAATACTAAGAAAACAAACAACCCAATCAAAAAGTGGGAAAAATACCTCAACAGACATTTTTCCAAAGAAGACATACAGATGGCTAACAAACACATGAAAAGATGCTCAACATCGCTCATTATTAAGAGAAATGCAAATTAAAACCACAATGAGATATCACCTCACACCAGTCAGAATGGCCACCATCAAAAAGTCTACAAACAATAAATGCTGGAGAGGGTGTGGAGAAAAGGGAGTGCTCTTGCACTGTTGGTGGGAATGTAAATTGATACAACCACTATGGAAGATGGTAAGGAGATTCCTTAAAAAAAAAACTAGGAATAAAACCACCATATGACCCAGCAACCCCACTCCTACGCATATACCCTGAAGAAACCAGGGTTGAAAAATACACATGTATCCCACTGTTCATTGCAGCACTATTTACAATAACTAGAACATGNCCACTATGGAAGATGGTAAGGAGATTCCTTAAAAAAAAAACTAGGAATAAAACCACCATATGACCCAGCAACCCCACTCCTACGCATATACCCTGAAGAAACCAGGGTTGAAAAATACACATGTATCCCACTGTTCATTGCAGCACTATTTACAATAACTAGAACATGGAAGCAACCTAGATGCCCATCAACAGATGAATGGATAAAGAAGTTGTGGTACATATACACAATGGAATATTATTCAGCCAAAAAAAGGAATGCATTTTAGTCAGTTCTGTGAGGCAGATGAACCTAGAACCTATTATACTGAATGAAGTGAGTCAGAAAAGGAAAAATATCATATTCTATAGCACATATATGGCATCTAGCAAAATGGTTCTGAAGAATTTATTTACAGGGCAGCAATGGATAAACAGACATAGATAATAGACTTATGGACATGGGGAGAAGGGAGGAGAGAATGAGCTGCATGGAAAGAGCAAAATGAAAACTTACATTATCATATGTAAAATAGATAGCCAACAGGAATTTGCTCTATGGTCAGGAAACTCAAACAGGGGCTCTGTATCAATCTAGATGCGTGGGATGAGGAGGGAGATGGGAGGGAGGTTCAAAAGAAAGGGGATATATGTATACTTATGGCTGATTCTAGTGGAGGTGATGGAATTCCAGTTGAGCTATTTCAAATCCTGAGAGATGATGCTGTGAAAGTGCTGCACTCAATATGCCAGCAAATTTGGAAAACTCAGCAGTGGCCACAGGACTGGAAAAGGTCAGTTTTCATTCCAATCCCCAAGAAAGGCAATGCCA